>UZAF01017288.1:0-50090 GCA_900617895.1 Haemonchus placei
ATCCGCTACACATCAGGTATAGGCCCGATCAACCTATAACTTGATATGCTCACCCAACCATAACAGTTTTGAATTCCATAAAGCAATTGTATGCGTATGGTCAGAATCACCATGTTTCCTTGTGCGTCAAAAAAAGTCATATGGTAGAAGAACAAACCCATCTTTGGCCCTCAAACCAAGGCAAAAGCAGAAAATTTTCCATACCAAGAGTCATCAGAGAAGTAATCGAAGTGAGCTTTCCTCCAAGCCTCAAGGTAATCAAAACAGGAAACATTATAACGTTAAAAGAAATCGGAATGATTCTGGGAAATTTTTGAACACCAACACCCATGTGAGAAAAGAAATACCGTTCCACTTGCTAATGAACAAAATTAGGCAAGTTCGCAGCTAGTCTTAATGACTGCTGAAGGAAACCTGTGGAATCGGAGGAAGGAAAAGTACGAAAAAGTTTTCTTCTTTTTCGACTGATGAGCTCAAAAGACATAGAAGTAGACGTAGAAGAAATCGCTGAACGATTTGATCTCCCTAAGTCCACAACCGAAATATGCACAACGTTGGGTATTGGCGGACATACTGACAGTTTTGAAAGCCACGTAGTGACTGCAAAAGTAGGCACCGCGTTTGAAGTAGAACTCGACCTGAGGATCCGAACAAAACCAGCGCTTACCAGCGGATTCCCCAGCGTCAGATTAACAAAAAAAGATACTAGGTTTCTGAAAGAAAACAATATCTACTTGGCAAACTCAAAGCTCAGAGGGGAACACCAACGCCCTCACATATTAGTAGGGTTAGACCTTTACCATGAATTAATATTGGGTCAGGTCTCTACGGCGAAAACGCCCTCAGGTCTTCACATTGCAAAGACAATATTTGGCCTACCTTATACGGTAAGGAAATACTCATAGAGAAATCCAACGAACCTAAAGTACACTATGAGATGACGGCAATTACGACCGTCTGTAATTCCTCCCCGCCAAACAATAACGACATAACAGGAGCAAATTGGCTCAATTTACTAAGTGAAAGGTATGTAGTCAAAGCACTTAAGAAACATTTCAAAATCAAAAAAGTTGCTAAAAGAAGATCAAGAAGCTCGAAAGCGTCAAGAACTGGATGCAAGCATCGATCTCGCTTACGCCGCATAGGACTGTCCCTACGAAACCCAACGTATACCGATGAACCACACAACAGCAAATCATATCGCCAGAGTCCAGTGCATGCACAGAGTATTTGCAAGGGAACCATCACAAGCAAAGCGCTCGCTGTTACCTTTCATCTAACCAGGGAGGGGTAGTCTACTTATCTTGGAACATTGAATTCAGTCCTAGATAGATCGACAGAGTTCTGAATGCTCTTCACGAAAATGGAAATTAAAACTGCAAAATTTCTCCTTAAAAAGTTATGGGGGCCCGAATTTTGCTCGACAGTAGTATCAATTGAAAATGCGAACTCGTTGCTTCCATAACAAACGCCCACGCGACTTAATGGTAGTGGTCTCGCATCGTGGGCGTAAAATGAGGGGTCCCTCCCCGCCATTGTCCGCACTTTTGCGAAGTGTTTTTCCATTTTATCAAAGGCTCTCTAAACGTTTTCTGACATTTCTTTAAACAATTGATACTACTGTTGAGCAAAATTCGAGCCCCCATAACTTTTTAAGGAGAATCATTTTGCAGTTTTAATTTCCATTTTCGTAAACAGCATTAAACTCTATCGAATTATCTGGGTCTGAATTCAAAGTTCCAAGATAAGTAGACTACCCCTCCCTGGTAATGCCGTAATCCGGTCAGCAAGCCCAAGGGTCGTTTTATTCAGCACAACAGAGTAATCACTTCTGGGTTTTTCAACTTCACAAGACGGGAATATTGTAGCCAACCTAGATCGGCTCTTGTTTCTAACTGGTAAGGCGCGTCAGCCGAGCGACATGGCAGCCCTACGTGCACTCATGTCTAGTAATCATATTTATGGTTTGTCAGCCGCTAAATTAAAGGCAAAAAATTTGCTTTACGTTGCCTATTGTTGCTTATCTACCAAATTAAGCCCATTATGACAACTATTTACGATATCGTGTGGAGAACCAATGTTCAACAACTGTTTAAACCACCCGCCGTTCGCATTTCCAGCTACATACGGGGTTCCCGCCAATTTTGTGAGCAATTCAAATATCAAAAATACCAGCTGGTTATTCTTGCGGCACCCCGAGCCAGCTCCTTAGGTTCGTAATTAGATTGAAGAGATTGAGTTCGATGGTGTACACACCCTCCTTTGTAGGGCTGCGGTCTCGTAGTGGGTTATCTTCAAGATACTAGCATGGTTACTTTGATTGATTGCTGTAATGCTGTTCTCCATTCATTTATACTCAAAAAACAGCGGGATACTAAAAAGTATGTGCTTGATCATGTTCTACTCTAAATACCTGCTTGCAATTACTATGTATCCAAACCTTTGAGTTTTTGACGATATAATCTTTGAGCATATGCTATATGAACAATATGACTGACACATCAATATGATCACTGAAGATACCCGAATATCTACCCGCTGTCCAAATCCACACAAACCCCAACGAGGGATTCTCTATAAATGAAGCAATATGATTTGATTCGTGGTCATGACTGACCTTAATGAGCCACTTGACTTTGATGACTCGTACAACTTGCGGGTTCTTTCAGGCGGGTACAACATGGCAACAAACTTGAACAAAATGATCAGTACTGACCATCATGTGGACACAGTTTAACCCTTTGATGACCATGGCATCCGCCGGTGGGTGCCACTACGACTGGCGCATGGGACCATGGTACCCAATTTTGGGTGCCACCATGTTTTTTTCTTTTATTTGCACATTTGAAGCTTATTTGATATTTTCATATTCATTAGCAAACTTTATGGTATTTATTTTCAACATGGTCCACGTGAATGTTTTGTAGGAACTTATTTATCACAAACATATATAGTCAATGGAGTAGTACTGAAAGGGTTTAGATACTTTGGCAAGATTTGTGTGTGTCCTGGAAGCAATGGAGGCAGTACTCAGAATACCTGATTTGCGATTATGTGACAGCGCGGTCGATCTCTTCATCCTCAAGTTCTTTGGATGTTTTACGAATTCCTACTGCTTACACTATCACCAAAATTTTAACCTACATTGCTTCCAAACCCGAAGTGCGAATCTAAGCCGTAGTTTAATATAAGATGAATTAAGATCTGATGCTTCTACTATGCGGAAATATTGCTAAGTTTGTTAAGCCAGAGAAAGGAGTTCCTCCTGGGCCCATGGCGCCACCGGTGGGTGCCAGTTGCGCACGAAATTAAGGGGGCGTGGTCCCATGGGCGCGTCACGTCGAAATCGGCATTGTCATCAAGTGGTTAACATGGGGAGGCACATTATCACATATTTCCTCTAAATTCGTATCTTCTTCTCAATGCAATACTAATTCTCTGTTTTCACAATGATATCCTGATCGTCTCAACTGCTAGAAGCCCGTACACAATCAAAGCAGCTACGATGCGACAGCACTCATTCAACACCATCAAGAAAACCACCTGTTGAGCTGCCATTTGTAGATATAAATTGTCACCTTGTCATGTTTGTGTGCCCATTTAAGCCCCCACGAAATAGTACATTCCGTTGCCGGCGGAGTATCGTCGTCTGCGGCGACGATGCTCTATAACTATCTCGTCGTCTTACCATCTGAGACGACAAGATAGTTATAGGGCAACTGGACCCACGCCTCTAAATGGTGCGGGGTTAAACATACCTGAGATAAATGGGTCCGCAATCCTTCCTCTAACAGGGTCACGGGCAACACGTAAGTTGACTGTCTCATAAAGTATTTATTACCATCATACTGTACCTTACTAGCGGAAACGACCGCACTTACTATATTATTGTAATACATTTACTCCGTTAACACCGGAGCATTTATAAATATCCACTGAACCACCACACATTTCATCGTCGTCTGAGTCGACGATCCTCGTCCCTCGTCGCCCTCTAACTGTCTTAGACGGCGTTGGGACGCCAACTATCATTACGGGGGTCAAGCGGGTGGGGCCACTAAAAAGCGTGGTCCCCAGTCTACCGCAAAGACACTACAAGGGCAAGACGTTGGTTTACCCGTTTAATTAATACTTTTCACAATCACATTTACATTGCTTTACTTTGCCACCTTTTAAAGTATTCTGTGATTGCCAATATTTGTCTTGTTCTTATTCATAACATAACCAAACACAAAAGATAAACATATATGAACATAACCACTGAACCACACGCACAGAATTAGTGAGGATGTATGATGATAGCAACAGTAAAAAAGTCCAGCCTCTAGAGAAGAAGCATGTTGTTGAACAAGATGTATGTGGATACTATTGGTTGAAATAGACCAGCGAAGGAGAGAGATGCTTCGATGCGGCCGACTTGAGGGGGAAGATACACCAAAAGAAGTTTAGTGCGAATGAAGAGGAGTAAAGTAAGGAGATGGGAAACATGAGGGTTGCAGTGTTGGGAGCATATTTATAGAAGAAGCTTGTGTAAGTGCAGGATACCCGAGATGTAAGGCTCTCGAGCCGAGTATGGCAGAAAAGTGTAAAAGCAAATTAAGTACTGTAGAATGGATTGGTGCTCGTATAGTTCTGGCAACCTCTCCTCATGCTGAATTTAGCCCTAACATAAGTCTCTGTAAAAAGCGAAATAGTCCAAATCTTCTGCCAAGTGGTATTTGATGACTTTTAACAACTAGTAACCACAATATGAAATATTTATCTGATATCTACGTACAGGTTTCATTTGTTGTAGGCTATTTTCTCTACTCTAGACCCTTCAGTTTCTACTGTTTTCTCTATTTATTTACTTTTTAAACTTTTAATGATGGTATGGGAGCAGTACGATATCATTAATTTTCACATTTAATCAAAATTGCTCTATACTTCGACGCGCGATGGACTGGATGCTCGGTTAAAGATTTCTACAACCCTCTAAATGCATATTGGAGAACATTTCAACCATTTCCTACTACCATTTCCTATCTAATCGAAAAACACGATTTTCAGATAACAATCTAATATTGGACAGACGATACTCGAGGCGTAAAGTACTCTGCTTCGGGGTCACATTTCTGACCCACCGCAAAAACAAACATTTCTTTAGGGAGACTCTCACCGGGTGTGGTGCGTTAGGAACGAAATGGTCGCGTCGCGTTGAGAGGGGCGTCGCGCGCGAAGGAATGTAGCAGGATGCAGCAGTAGGTAAGAAATACAAGAACAAAAGTACTGATAGTAGAATTATGCATAAAATAATGATCGCATATCGATTGAGCTGTATGAAGAACGCCAGAGCTGTAGTGACGGCGAATGAGTGGTCCGCGACAGCCGCGTGCGGCAAATCGATTACCCAAAATCGTTCCTAACGCCCGTCTCCCGACTCTCCCCTTCCCTAACCTGGGCGTTATGCATACGGCTGGGGGACGGTAAACTGCTCATTAAAGAACTATTCTATTTCACTACAACCTGCCTGCGTGGGTGGAAACCATCTCTACGCTCTACCGTGATCTCTATGCACTGCCGCCTGCTGTCAGAGATGCAGAGCACAAAAGGGCGCTGTTTCCCCACCCAAACTACATTTTCACCTGGGATTGCAAGCAAAAAATGCAAGAAGGAATATGAGTTTTATTAAAAATAATAATAATAATAATAATAGAGTTCTAATAAATGCAAACTTACCAATATTTAACACCTAAATGGCAGGTGTCATAAGGGTAGTGACAGATCAGACCTGAACCGAAGGAATGTCAATAAAAAAACAAGCAGAAAAGAATACATTAGCTGCAGCTCAGTACATTTATTGGCCACGAGAATTAGCGCAGGGATTAACAAGACCCTGCAAAGGTTAATAGCAAGAGATTACAACAAGGTTGGTATATGGTACATACAAACTTCTCTAGATTAGAATAATGGGCTATTGCGTACTTGGAGCATATGCAGCTATCGCTATGAGAAAAGAAAAATTATTGTTGAGTTGACTAGTATGTATGATTTCTTCAGCCTCTCCAAGTTTCCAAGCTTTACAAGGCTAACATTCTGGCAAGTTCGCCTTCATCAAAGCCTGAAAGTCGAACAACCATTGAAACTGACATAATAAATCAAGATAAACCCAGACAGACACACCCTGACTCTAGACTTGGAAACCCTTAGACAAAGTTAACGGAAGGCTTGCATACCTTGATTTAAACCGCCGGAGCGTTGGATCGAACACTCATAATTGAACGTCTACATCCATTGAGCAAGCCTACCTTCTTCCTGGACTCACTGTAATTTCAAAATTTGCAGAGGTCGAGAAAGGGCGCGAGGTAAGGTTTACGGCCACACACTGTTCATTCCTATGAATTTGTGGGTCCCTGGCTGGCTGCAAACCAACACACCTCAAGTGCTTTCCGCGCAGTAGTATCCGTTTATAGTGCCAAGATATCTACTGATCTTGTGAATTCGTTACCATCGTGGCACAGAACTCGGTGCATTCCCAGTGGTGTTTGAGTGCGACTTTTTTTTTTAGCATCTCCAGGTGTTCTTCAGCTTGTGTAAATGGGGACGCCCTGCTTCACCAATATACTCAGTCCCACAGGCCTGGCAACGACTTGCATAGATGCTCCTGCTCTCATGCAATCACCCAGTCGATTGGAAGGACACACAAGGCAATCTGGAGTGCCACATAAGATGTCGTATAAGCGATTGCGGACCAGTTGTCGACAAAGGTTTCCTGAAGGTATTTCCACAACCATGACGTCTTCTTGCGGATCATACATTGTTAAACTTGCTCGAATTGCCCTGCTCATTTCTTCGGAAATGAATGGCAGGCAAAATGCCACCTCATTGACCGGTGATCGTTTACGAATTGGGAAATGTCCTCACGTTGTGACCCCCGTGGCAGTGCGGATACCCATTAGACAACGCAACCCTTCGAGCTATGTCCAGCGATTCTGTCTTGAGATTCGTATCAGAGAAGGCCTTAGTGGCAACTCTGAGCATACTGTTGTTAACAGATTGTTTTGCTATTATGGGTGGGTCGAGCGGTAGTGATTAAGACTTCTTACAGCCATTACCATTTGGTCCGCACTGTTCCCTCGCTAGCTGGATCTGGATACTAGGGGATGGAAACCAGCTCTCCTTAGGCCTTCCCGTGTGAATTTGATTTGTTCTGCCCGGTGGTAAGGATGTCAAAGCACATGTCCATCTCCTATTGAGTGAAACATATGATCAGGCAGTCATCAATATAGCAACTATCGAGAGCTGGTCTGCGTTTTAGAATTGCTTTCTCAATTTTGGCATGTTATTGTCGATCGTGGTGTAACAGCTGAATTGTTGCGCATTGTTGTATTAATGAAGAAGTTATGAATGATGGTAAATACAGGGTGCGCCATAAATATGGTAACAAAAGAGTTGGGCTGCAGAAACCGCAGTTCTTATTGATACATGGTGAATTCATGTGAGTTATTCACTAGCATCTACAAAACGAATACACGGTGATCTTATATAACCGTCTCCTGTACTAATTATAGCTCGAAGACGCTTCGGCTACTCATCGACGGTGACACGCAGAGTGTTTTGAAAAACTCGAGCCCGGGCTTTTTCAGTGATCTCTCAGGAGCAGCATCGGTAGTGTGCTTTGAAGCGTAGGTTTTCCTCTCCAATATGGACTATATCCAGCGGCCTATACAATTGGGGTCTGGAAAACTCGTAAGAGGATTGAAAGCTGGGACAAAACCCCGAGCATTTCCCCAGCACCACTCTTGATTTCTTCCCACTCAAGAGTGAGTGAGCCGTAGTTTTCAAAACGTATTCCATGAAAAATCTTTGGCCATCAGCTGCAACCTTTCAGAAAAACCATTGTTGAAGAGGTTTGGCTTGAATTTCGTGCTTTTCTTGTCTAAATTTTGCTATATCGCTCTGATGGTAAAGATACTAGCTCAAACCATCAAGAAAGAGAGAAAACAGCTACGAGAGGCGATCCGACTTTTCTCAGGGGCTTCAGCACTCGTAGTGTGAAATATACGTATACTCTAGGATCTCAACCTTTTTTCCGCGCTGAACACCCTTTAGTCAGAAACGCGTGCTGTGCGCAAGTAGCGCACGGCATTTGTCTTTTCTCTCCAAATTCTTCACGTCGGAAAGCTTATAAGGCCTCCGAATCTCATCGGGATACAATTGTGCTTATTCGAAGTAGACTCTTCTCATCGAAATAGTACATACAAACAAAGCAGTCATTTTTCTCGTGTTTCTGCAGGTTTGCGGCGTACTCCTTCCCGAGTAATTGTATTCGGAAAAGGGGTCGCATGCGAGACAAAACGACCGTTTTGAGGTTTGTCGTTGACCTGTCTACGCATCGCGATTTAAGAGACTGCCATGTGGGAAATGTTGAGACGAGGAGCGATTCCGGAAGAGGACTCACCAAATGCGCGCAAAGACGGAGCGGTTGGTGGATATCTGCGAGGCCCTAACGTTTTTCGAAATCTGACGGTTTGAGAGCATCAAAGTAGATATTTGGGCTATGGTATACCATAAACATAATAGAAGGTGCAGATTTGGGGAAACCCTCCAAACAAGGAAATTACCGATGTCCCAAAAGTTGTTACCATATTTATGGTGCACCCTGTATAATAGTAAGTGAACAGAACTGTCGAAGCAGAACAATCGCGATGAAAGTAGTTGAACAAAAGGGTCGCAGACGCGGTGAGAGCTACTAGCTGTTAGTATGAGAGGCAAAATAGACATCAGAAAACTGTGAGTTCCCCTCTAAAGCAGAGGAACCAAGAAAGAACTAATTTAAAAGCAAAATATAGCTTGGGGCGTTTTCAATATTCAATGCAGCGGTTCAATGCAGTAATCATGGCATTTTAGTAAGCTCGCTCCGCCACGTTGTCGACGGTCCTCCTACTTGTGTGATGCCCCTAGATGGTATCTCGTGTCTCGCGATCCGGCTACGACGACCGTCGAAACATTGAGCTTAATATGATCCTGCGTAAACCCCTAGATCATTGCGTATGGAGTTTAATGTTGGCGGTCAAGTTCTTGTTGATGTTAATTGTGTTAAAATGTAATATACACACAGGAAGTAAAAACTGTATATGCTCGTCCATCGCGCTTAAGGTAAATTTGTAGAGACGAACCTCTCCTACCGCAAAATAAACATGAGTGAAGTAAATAGTTTTATGCCTATTAACAAAGCAAAGTGATGAACTTAAACAACAATCCTACAGGATGGTACCCCACCACTCTATAGGTTGTCGATACCAAGCTGCCCATGTGCGGTGGGGGGGGCGGTTACTACCCGCAGCTGAGCAGTGGTTCCCACTCCATCCACCCTCAGAACGATCCTGCGGGCGATCCCGATATCATCACCCACAAGCTGCACACCAGGGATTGTCCGGGGCCGGGGAACTGACAGCTGCGCAGAGGGAAAGGGGGTATCCTCATCATTAGAAAGTAAATCCCACTCGTGGCTCATGATACGGTCCTTGTGCGGAGAATCCCTCGTAGCTTCGTCGTTCTTCACTGTAGGCTGCACGATATCCGTTCTAGCAGAATATTACGGAATAAACGGGGCAAGTAATGAACGACTGCAAACTGAGGCGAATCGTCGCGAATAATGGCGAACATGAACGAACAGAAGCATACCGATGAGAGCACGAAGGGTTAGAATGGAAATATTGAAAGGGAATGAAGAACCATACGAAGCTCAAAGAGGGGTCCAGTTGGAGCAAGTTCAACTAGGTCGAATTCGATCCTACATCTTTTATGCACCTTTATATACCTGCTGGTGCGCAGGCAAATGGCCCCAGGTTGCGGTGCAGTTGCGCGGTGAGACCCGCGGAGCTCTGACGACCGTCCATTAATATCTCTGTGTTGCTCTGCGCATGTGACAAGGTGTAAAGGCCGCAATAGACGACGTTGCGCAAAAGAGGTGTACGAAAGCCACAACACCTCATGAATGATACGAAGAGTGTGGTGGATTTCACCACTGCTCACTTCTAGCTAGACAAGTATAAATACGTGAATGTGGGTATAGAATGTGTCAAACTATAGGTACATGACTTCTATTAGGTTGATGCATAATTACTGCGGATTTTTTCGCTGCTTCTTTTCTCTCGATAAAATTAAACTTTTGAAGGCGGGCTTTTGTAGAAATAATCTTCTCGCTTTCCTTAACAGAAATATGTCCAGAAAACAATCTTCCTAAACGTCAAATTATGCTCTATTACTTCGGAAATGTTGGAAGGCGACCCACTCATAACATTATCTCAACCAACTTCTCAGCGATGGAACAGTCAGCCAAAGCCGAACAAAGAATGGAATTTGCTTCTGCAGTCGTCCTATTTACCAACGGAACTTCCTATGGATTATCACGTTGATCGCCCTTGGAAAAACTGGTTAACGAACACAACTTCCAACGAAGTGGATGGGTCGATGCCCAACGTCAAGGCGTGATCGCCCCCAAGAATCGAAACTTCTTCGCCTGTGGAATCCGACCGCCTAGCAAATGGGAAGCAGTGCTTGACGTAGATGGTGGATATGTTCCGGCGCAATTTTTTGAACATGTCTTTGCTAGATATTTCTATCTTTTATTCAAGTAAAGTTTGCTGAAAAAAATCCGCAATAATTATGCATCAACCTAATATAAATGATGATGTAGCGGAATGTGAGTTTATGTGTGGGTGATAACATGTGACTATATCCATACTTTATCCATATCCATACTATATATAAACCACTTACTATACATAAACCACAAGTTTGGTGTGTGCGTTTGCTTGTCTGTTTGTCTGTTGAAATTCGGTACCATCTGAACAAGCACCTGAAGAAATCGGCCTGAGTCGGAATGGGTAGAGCGAGTTCTAGGGGAGCGAGGGCGAGCTTAATAGAGCACGCACGGGCTTAGCAAAGCTCCGCCCACAGGGGGCGGGACATGCACCGGAATCGATGGTGCTCAAGGCAGAACTACTTACCAAGACACTAAGAAAAATAGGCAAAAGTTGTGAATGGGTCAACAGATCAAATGAAAGACACCCGCCTGCTGTGGGCGGAGCGTTCTAAGAGTTGGTGGCACTTTCCACGTAAATCAATAATTCGATTAGACGAACGCGCAAAGGTCAGAGAAGAAAATAGAAGGAGTGAAGAGGCTCAATAAATGAAGTGCATGCGTAGCCTTAAAGGCACCGTTAGCAATAAATTTAGGGTACCTTTTTTTGACGGGAACCGATAGAACTACTCTAGAATAAAGCGATCACAACGAAAAAAGGGCGAAAAACGATGAACAAAAATAATTACAAAGGGTCAAAAAAAAGAGCTGGAAAGGCAATTTGCCAACCAGCTTATCGACTTTTCACCAACTTCGCTCCAATGCGAAAGTGGTGAACGGCAATTAGATTTCGTAGTCAGCCTAGCGAGGGGCGGAGGGCGACCGTGAATAACTCTCCGGCCCCTTATTGTGCCCTATCCAGCCGTTTTCCGACCTCATTCCTGCACAAGCGGTATCAGAGGGGGCGTCGAATTCAAACCATGTGCAAATCTCCGAAACCATTTTTTCATGAACAGTGCTTTCAACCACGCTCTGCCCACTAAACGCGGGGCGCGCATTTAAATGGGAGGTGCTTTGAATGATACATATATATATATATATATATATATCTTGGTTCAAAAATGTTCTTAAGCGTGGAAAAAAGTAGTCGGGACTATAAAAAATATGGTAGTGTCCTCGACGTGAGTGGGTTTGATCTGGAGTGGGCGGAACTAACAAGGGAAGGAAGATGTATACCGTGGTAAGTGTTTCCAAGTGGGGATCTCAAATTTACTTTCCAAATCTGTTAAACGATTCTGGGAACAGGGTTACGGAACCCTGTTCCCAGGATCGTCATTTCTTCCCTGTGTCATAGCACCGGGTCGCCTACACAAGCGAATCGAGAATGCTAGCAATGGTGCAGCGTTAGAGCAGTTGGTACGACAGTGGAATTTCAGGATGGTTGTGAAGATTCGAATCTTTGATGCGTGTGCTCTTTTCAAAAAAACATCTCCTGAACGCTCGCAAAATACTTCTACGCTTTATATCCACCATCTACAGGCTTCCCTCACTTCTGAGGAATCCCGAAAAAGGTAACACAATCGAAGCTTTCTCTTACCTCCATCCACCGAATAGAGGTGCAGTCCTATTCCAGACACTCAAAATGGGACAAAAAGGGGTTGGGAAAAATATGACAGCTCCACTTCGCTGCACTTTGGACAGAGGGGGGGGGGGGGGTGGATGACTCATATGACCGGAACACTCCTTGGTATAGAATGCTCTCTCCTTGACCAGAGATGAACCAGTACACCTCCATCGACGTTTTTGCAAGGAAAAAAATAAAGCTGTCAAACCAATGAGTAAGCAATTTATGTACACATATGGTAGTCCAATACAAAGTGTTTGAAAAAAAAGTTTCTCACTATGGAAGCAGCGTAAGAAAAAAGTTCACCAGACCCATCACTTTCACAGTTCCCGTCCAGATGAGGTGAAAAACAACATTGTACCGGGGTTTCGAACTCCCCGGATCCGTATCCAGGTAGCCTGCTGCAAACCATGAGAAAGACAGGAATTTTTGAATCTAGGTGCGCTAAACAAGAAGTAATGAGACAAGGCGAATTACTGAGCCACGGTTACTAACATGGAAATTAAGATCACGAGCAATAACATAGGATACGATATGTTCATTCTTCAGGTCTGTTAGAACAGGCAACCATGAAAAACTTTACCTGTATTTTCTTGAGTACACTAACCTGCATTACTATATAGAGCTTCTTTGCTAGGTGAACAGCGAAGAGGGTCAACATGACGGTAAAAGTGTGGCATAATGCTGTAACTGACTGCACCACCCTCCCGACTCTTCTCGCCCTTTACAGGAAAGTTCCTCGCTTAGTGCAACTCCTTCACAGAACCGCTTTGGTCCACGTTGCATATTTTTCAGGGGCCGATTCTCCAGTTCTGGTCAATTTAAAAACGCATTGACGTGAAGGAAGGCTTTGATACAATAGACCATGTGGCAACTTCCTGTCGAAGTCATCACAAATTGCCCAAGATTTCGCAAGTCTATTTTGAGCCAACTTTCGCAATTCCTCTCCACTGGATTTGCATTGAACCCACGTTCGACAACCAATAAAGGGCAAAAAATTTTTCCCTTTTAACGTGCCTTCCGCTCTTCCTTGAATGTAATGGAAGGCTTTAGATGAAGGATGTGAAGCGCAGAAGCATTTTGCAAGCGTTTCGAGGATATTTTTAGAAAGCAAAACGAGCACGTGCACGGAGGATTCGACCCTTCATGACCATCCTGAGTGCTCGCCGTCGTACCAACTGCCCCATTGTTTGCCTTCTCGGTTCGCTTATATAGGCGACCCGCTTATATATAATACAGGGGATTATAACCAGAATCGTATAGCAGATTTGGAAAGTGGGTTTGAGATCCACACTTGGAAACACTTACCGCGATATACATCGCATCTTTGATGGCCACTGCGACCTAGTATCCTTCCCTTGTAATATGAAAAAATAGTAGCTCAGTTTGAAAAGATCCTAGAGGGCGGAAACAGCGGTTAGGTGTTATGGGTGTTCGGTGGATTCCTCAATTTGGGCGTGATTTGCACTAGGGTGGGAGGAACTAAAATCAGAAATTCATAACTCCGTTCAAGATTGCTCCACAACGCGAGGAAAACGTTGTTAGAGATTGTAAAAGAAATGTCGTCAAATTTTCGAGGTGGGCGGAGCTAATGTAAAACTTTCATGACTGTGCCCAAAGCTATTTTGAACGCGGAAAAAGGAGGTCAAAGGGTTCTAAAGGTTTTTGGCCAAATCCTCAAAGTGGGCCGGGTCTGCCCTGAGGTGGGCGGGGCTTATACCAGAAATTCATGACTAAGATTAAAAATCACACCTCCGTTCGAAAAGGCCTAGGATTGTTTCGAGGTTACAGCAGCAATGTTGTCGAACTTATTGAGTGGAAGGGGAAGCAATCAAGTCAACTCTACACGAGAAGATGGGGAGACCGGCGTGAGCAGGGCGATCCGACTGGTTATTTATTTATATTGGGTTACATTATACAAGTTCAAATTAAGATCGATGAAACACTTATCAAGGGGGTATCGTCTTACGTATGTATATCTCGGCCGTTCCATGAAAATGAACAATGACATGAGGGAAGAAGCGGTGAGACGGCAGAGAGCAGATGAGCAGCTTCTGCGGGAGGTCACCAACCCCCTAGTTGACGCGGGACTTCGCGCTAGTCTGTTCGGTTAAACAGTTCTTCTTTTTCTCTGTTACCACTCGGAAACCTGGGTGACTCACGTGCACGTTAAGGGCCTTGATCGCAAGTCACAGAGCGCTCAAACAATGTCTTTTGAGATTCAACGGGCTCACTCAATATCGAGCCGGACTTCGCAGCTTCGATGTGCGGAATGTCTCGACTTCGGTATCCGGTGGAATACATGAAAAAGGCAAACTTTCTGTGGGCTGGTCAGATAATGACCAGAGATGACGACAGATGGACAAGAAAAACATTCGAGTGGGCTTCCGTAGAATCTTTACGATCAACGGTAGGCCTGCTGCGAGGCGGGAGAATGTGCTCGACGATCACGTGAAACAGCTGCGGAAGCTGCTGAGCATCGTCACATCACCATCTTCGTTGGATTCTGAGGCTACCATGGATGGCGATCGAGAAAGATAAAAGCGAATGGTTTGTTGCTGGTGCTCGCAAAAGAGTAAAGACGAGCGTATAAGTATAGGACGAGATCAAGAGGAGGGCAGGACAGGGCGAGCCGGCCAGCGCCGATGCGATGGGCGGTTTATACAGGGCTTGGCGAGTGAGAGACCCGGTTATCGGTAGCCAGCTCGTCTTGTAGTGGCACTGTGTGATGTCCGCATCTTGACTGGCAGGTGACATCGTCTAGGTTGCCATCGGTTAGTGGGGCTACGACATCTCCATTCCTTACAGTAAGGTCGTCCTCCAGCTTTGAAAAAGCTTCGGTTCTGTGAAAACCGATAGAATAAATTCGTATCCTAGAACATCGTGCTGCTAGTTGACCGTGTAGTAAAGTGGACGAAACAGTTTACAAAGGGCGTTATACAGAACTATATAGAAAGCACAAAGGATGGCTGTTCTCCTCTCCATTATGCCTCTCGCCACACCTTCGAGAAAAAGGGTTCGACCTCGAGCCGTAAGGAGTGGGTGAAATGGATAAACCTCATAAGAGTGTCGTTCGATGTACGCGTCATATTTTCAATACCAGGCGGCTACGCACGCTATTGCGTGCGCTAGGGGCTCTAGCAATGAGGGACGAAGCCACATGAGCTTCTGATTTTCATTATAGACCTTTATCATCTAAGCTTCTTCCTTGACACTTCTGTAGCGGCCATCATTTTTTGGGATGGGAAATGGGGCTGTGTGTGGCCATGAAGAGTACTCCGATGTATCCAAATCAGAAACCTTCCCAATCCATGAAGTCGTAGAAACCCTGTGTAGTTTGGGCTGTGTGTGGCCATGAACACTAACTTTGGAAGGACAGCCTCCATGGGTAGCTGTAGGGATTTACACGTCTTTACAGGGTATGCACTCTGTGGCTGGGGTTATTGTAGAATTTATTTTATGAGGTATGAGGGGGATGTAGTGCATTTGCTCTTGTGTAGAAGGAACTACTGTGTGTGAAACCATGGATACAAACTTTTAGAAAAATTTTAGCCTATTTTTTCGAAAGAGTTGAGTGGTATCCCCTAGTCGTACACCTATGTGGTCAGAGTTAGTGTGAAGGGCAGATGTATAAATTCTTGATCTCAGCCTCGCCCCCCTCTTTGCAGACTCCACCCACTCCAGACTTCGAGCCACGTTACTTCTACTACCTCCAGACGCCTTTTTCCCGCGTTCCCGTTAAGCGCATCTGAAGAGATTAATAATTTTGATGTGAGCCCGTTTCAGTGCCAGCTCCGCCCACTTCTGGGACTTGACCACTTTTGTTCTTTTACACCTTAACACTTTTTTGCCGCATTCCAAAACGTTTCTGAACAGACTTGAAAATTTTTGATCTAAGCTCCGCCCTTTTTAGTGCCAACCCCACTCACCTCAAGGATTTGGCCACATTTGTTCCATCACTCACTCCAATCACTTTTTTCCCGCATTCTAGAACGATTCCAAGCGAAGTTGCATTCATTTTTGAGAATTGACTTTCGTCCCAACGCACGCCCCGCCCATCGTGAGCTGGGCCTCGCTAAGCTTACGCATGCCCATGCACGCATAAGGTCGTGCTCACTCATTCTTTTTTTTCCTGACCTCTGCGCCTTGGTTGAATCGAGTTATGAATACATCTGTAAAAGTACCATTTTTCCCAACTGTCTGGACTTTTCGAAGCAAAAATAAGGTGTTTGACTATTGGTCATGCTCATTCCGCCACTTGCCCCCCGCCCCGTGGGCGGAGCTCCGCAGAGCTCGTATGTGCTCCGCTGATTTTCTCTTGGGCTCCACCCATCCCGAACTTGCCCCGACCTCTGAAGGTGTTTTTTTTTTCAGGTAAAACCGATAGACAGACAACCATACATACGAACAGACACACCAAACTTGTGGATTATATATAGTAAGGATTGAAAATACGCGTCTAGTCTGGAAAATAGGTTAATGCCGAAGGTATTTTCGGTAAAAATCCTTCGTGCGCAAAAGCTCTTCTCTTCACGAAGCCTAACCTCTCTCCTCTCTCAGTTGGCTGCGAATGGACAGATGAAACGGTCATAGTATAGGGATGCAGCACGACGGTAAATAGCCAGGAAAACGTTTGGGCATAAGAATTAGGTAATATTTCCCAGTTTGAACGATCTGATGCCGTTTTGTGGATACTGATCTCTTGACACTAATAGATGATCTCCATTCTAACCTCCTCTAGTTCTTAAGAGTTTGATTGTCCTGCGTCGTGGGAAGCGAGTTGTGATTTTCAGTCTGTGACATCATAAATTGACTGGATATTGATTGTTGGATCGATATAAACAGCAACGATTGGGTTCCTATTTTATGTCACTTCCTAGTAAGCTTACATGACATTTCACGTGAATCCACATCGTGCCTACGTGACTTTTGGAAGGACGAACAAACGGGCATACGAACAGACAAGCAAAGTTAGAGCTTTATATATTTTATATATATATATATTGCAGTTGTGATAGGTTTACCCATAAGTTATCCATATACACTGTAGTAACTGATATTGGCCTCATGATGGCGTAATAATGCTAATTCTAAGAGTTAGGCTTCTTCTGTGCTTGAACGTGGTAAGATTACAGCGGAATAAGGCAGTATAATGAAACCCACATCTGACATTTGAACTAGAAATAATGTGCTGTAGTTATAGTCTATGACGATCACAATACCAGGCTGAGTTGTGGTAAGTACCTTCGGACTGTTGTATAAACTGTGATACAAATATTAGCGTATTACCCTGAGGTTCGGCTAATATACGGATATATGTAATTGAGAATATTGTGTAGCGAATACCAGTCTTATTGGAAGCGACTAGATATATTATGTAGCCAATACCAGTCTTATTGGGGGCGTATTTTTTTTGTTGTTACGACTACATGTGGGATGGTGAAACTCACTCGATGATAACATCACTCGTTGTTGCCGGGACACCGACGTGTCGAGTGAGGCTAAAAATGGGCCACCTCTTGGACAAGTCCACTTCCGGCAGTGGATCTACCGCTAGTCATGGCTAGGAGGTGAGGGGCATGTCCAGGCCATCAGCATCTATTAGTAAAGTTCTTCAAGAAATACCCTCAGTCCCGTGCAGCCACCGTCTTTCCCGGTAGAGCGGAGAACGGCAGAGGGGGAGAAATATCACGGCAAGCGATCTGCCAAGCTATTTTCTGAACATTTTCTGAACTACCACCAATGTTCGAGGTCTTTTCAGCCACTCCGCGGTTGATCAGTTGATTTTCGAATTAGGCAAATGTGCAGTAGACGTGGCATGGGTGCAAGAAACGTGGAGATTCGAAGCAGGAACATGGAAATGGCACTCGGGTAAGAAGTCATGCTGGGAGCTGGATCAATGAACGGTAAAGTTGGGGGAGTAGGATTCACCGTCGCGCCGCATTTGACAACGAAGGTCACTTACTGTGAATTTTTTTGAACGGGTTGTGATGCTTGTGCTTGAACTGGATGGAGGCACGATGAAGTTGTGTCATGTATGCACCTACCGGAGCTTATGGAGATGATGCTGTAGAAGATTTCTATGATGCGCTCGAGAATGCAATAAACAGCCCTCTGAAAGAAAATTATGTTGTGTGCGCTGGCGATTACAATGCCCACCTGGGTCGAGGAGAATCTGGAAAGAATTTTGTCGGGCCACACGAAATTTCAGAACGTAACAATCGAAGAGAAGCATTGGCTCAGTTCTGTGAAAGAGCTCGGCTGCCGGTGGATAACATACTTCCAAAAACGTCTGGACCGTCAATGGACCTATCACACTGCAAACAGGCAGATATTCCACGAAATTGGTTTATTCCTGACGAACTGTTTACGACCTTTTCGCAACGTTGGCATCATCGGAGAATCACACTTCAACATCGGATTAGATCACAGTCTAGTTCGAGCAACAATAGCAATAAAGCCGAAAAAAGAGCGGCGGCGTCTAGCTGCATATCTCCTATCTCCAGACGAACTCGATATGAGTTTCCGAAGGAACAGTGAAAACGTTAGCAGCAACTGTATACTTTTCTGATGGATCAGGGAATGTCCATGTCAGATATGAAAAAGGGATTTCAGCAATCTGAACTGCAGTCAAAAATGCGTCACAACGTGTGTGGACTAAACCACGTGAGCGGTTGAGTGATGTTACCCTGCAGATGTTAGCCACTCGTAAGAAACTAGAAAAAATAATGACCCCTGTGGCTTGTACAGTGCTCAACAAAGCTATACAATACATAGTCAAAAATGACTACCGGGAATATGCTGCACGTAGAGCAAGAGAAGCGGCTGGAAAAGCGACTAGCATCAAAAGAACATTTATAAGTACTCGCCATTTATAAGTACTCGCCAATACTCGCCAGTAGAAGAGCACCACTCATGAATGCCTGACGAAAGCAGATGGAACTGTATTAAAGAACCGTAAAGATATAGAAGAGGAAATCCCGACAATTTTCCAGGACTTGTTTTCTTCCAAGGTACACGGCGTATTCGGAGCCATCAGAAAGTGATGACGATGGATCCGACAAAGAAGAATGAAGAATCCTCGAATGAGAAGGCCATTCGCCGAACAAAAAGTGGAAAAACACCCGGACCAGACCAAATACGGCCAGAGCATTCGAAGTGCCTGCGAGAATTTCTCGCGAAGCCATCGCGAAGCCATGACCTCCTTAAAGAAGTGCTTGCCTCAAGAATTGTTTCGAGAGACTGGCTGAGCTCCCACACTATCCTGATGCACAAGAAAGGAGCGCGCGACATCCTGGCTAACTACCGCCCGATTGCACTTCTCCCAACGATACTAAAGGTTTTCTCACGCGTAATCCTGAATCGTATCATTCAAATCCTGAATATGAATACGTGCAAAGAGCAGGGCCAGCTTCGCGAAGGTCTTCTCACTATCGACCAAATCCACGTTATTTCTCAATTGACGGAAAGATGGCGAGAATACCGAGTTTCTTTGCGCTATTTCTTTTATTCTATTTCTATTTCTTTGCGCTTTGACTTCAAGAGGGCATTCGATACAGTTGAACATCAAGCAGTGCTATCCGCCTGTACAGCTTTTGGAGTTCTCCGAAGATATGTCGAAATGATACGACAGTGTAATACCAGCTGCTTCATCAACGTGAATCTTCATGGAAACCCGATCCTTATCCAAATACGACGCGGAGTCTGACAGGGAGAGGTCATCTCCCCGATGCTGTTTCCTGCTGCTCTAGAGATAGTGATGCAAAACGCCCAGATGCCCTGCGGAGCCGACATAGACAGTGAAAGGCTTCAACACATAATGTTTGCAGACGGCATTGTACTCGAACCGTGTGCTCTCTCAAACTCATTGAGGATTCTAAGAAACGCTGCTAGCTCTATCGGTTTCGAGATCCACCCAAGAGAAACCAAGTGGACGAAATACAGTTTCGCAAGCGAGTACTGTTTACGCATGGAAGATTCAGTCATTGAAAACGTTTCGTACGTTATACGTTAACCTAGGCCAAGCAGTCACAATGGACAACGATTTGACAATCGAAATAGGTCGTCGCCGTAAGTCGGGCTAGGCGGCATTCAACAAGTATCGCGATATCCCCACTGACAAAAGAATTGATGCTCAAATCAGAGCCCGTGTGTTTAACACCCATGTCCTGCCGGCACTGGTGTATGGAAGCGAAACATGGAGTGCAATCATAAATGAAGGAAGAAGGCTGGCATCCAATCAAAAAGCAATGGAACCCGTGTGACCAATTGTCACTCCTCGCAAAGCAAAAAGACCGCGAGAAATATTCCCAGCCAGGTGGAAAGCTCCTTTTGGAGAACTATTCGGACAGAGGTGGCAACATGTGGCAAGAAATCGAAATGAATGGCATTGATGCGTCGTGCAAGAATGGCGAAATCACTTTTGAAGAGCGAACATCAAGGTATTCAAGGTATGTGGTATGTACACGACATGTGCTCTCATCAAATAGCCTATTCAAAACTTTTAAAATAATCGCGGCATTGCGGTAATTTTGGAGGAGCATTCTCTCGAACTTACCAATGAAGGCTGTCTATGACAGCTCTATTGATCATCTCCACAACTCAACGCCGAAAATACGCAATGCCTCCTGAAAAAGCGGAAACGCTGATTAGTGATTGTTTCACACGGTCTGATGCTTTGGATTTGGTGTGATGTGTTGGGTATGGAAGCATTAGTTCGGAACGTGGAGAATAGAACTTGACGCGATTAATTGAAAAACGCGGTATGAAGCGTTGAAGGTGCGATTCTGCTCTCAAGAACATTTTGCTGCCTTCACGTTGTCTGGACGTGGTATCTATTAGAGTAAAATGTTATAGTCCCAAGAATTTTAAAGAAGAGTACGAAGAATAAAAACAATTGTAGCCATGGGGTTTTGTCCATATTGGTATCTGTCGAAGAACAATTTCTTGACAGAGTTTCACGGCATAAATTCACTTGCCTGACAAATGAAATCTGTTTTTGTTACCGTAATTCAGACCCCATAGGTTATCATTGAAGTGTGTCTGCCTGGGTGATCAATCGGCAACAAACAACCGGCGAGAGGCCGTAGTGGCCTATTACCCATTGACGACTGCGTGGCCCGCAGGCGGGCCACAACATATCGTGCTCCTGGGACCTTCAATCCTGATTGTAAATTCTTTTTGAAGAGGGAGGCTTGCCAAAACCACCCTGAACTAAGGGTTCTACAAGGTATAGCTTGAAGGCGCGGTTCACGATAAAAAAGGTTACTGAGTTTTTCCTTTGGAAATCCTCAGCACCCCCCATGGATGGTAGAAGGGGCTTGGCTGGCCCCTTCTACCACCCATGGGGGGGTGCTGAGAATTTGCTTAACGCTTGGCTTTAACGGCTTCAATCGATGTAGCGTTAGACGAGTGTCGAGACAATACAGATTGCAACTATTCGTTCTAAGACCCAAACATTAGCTGATCGCCGAGGGATGAGGCATGTTTTTCTCCCATTCTTTTTTCCTCTGTTATTCTTTTTGCTGCCGCGATCCCTTATTTGATTTCCTACTTCCAGAGGCTGAAGAAGGTGAGCCGCTTCTGCTGTTATTAGGGTTTTTTGTTTACTTATCCTTATAAGTGAATGAGTTTTTGCTTACCATAGTCTGTTATTCGCACCAGGACCCACATGCACGCAGTGAGACACATTGTGTAGCTCGTCCAAACGCACACTCTTCTTCATTTTTGTGGTCTCATTATCGTCCAGTGCCCTTTTTAACGGTTTTTCGAAGCCTTTTTCATTTTGGAAACACCGCTTCGCGCAGTTCCTTCACCTTCATCGCACTACTTTCGATCTTTTTTCCATTTTTCATGGTAATCTGGATTATGTAAAATTATCGTGAACTGTGCCTTTATCAATGCCATCTGATTAATCCATCAAAAATTTTAGGACAAAACTCGTATTGACAAAGGGTATTGACAAAGTTTTGTTGTATTTTGTTGGGTCTGGACCACACAAGCCGTGAAGAATCAGAGATAAATTGAGCAGTCTCCCATTTACTAACAGCTAGAGCCTAACAATGCAACAGTGGATGTTGTTTTGCGCAGCCATTCTTTGAGATAAAGTTCCATCAAAATCCCACCCAAGAAGTGAAAGGTCATCCACAACGTTGCACGTCGTTTTGTGCCCGGTTTGTCACTTCTTCTATGACATTTTGGTGGAACTTTACCTCAAAAATGAGGTGTTCAGGAAATTAATTTGCTCCTGGGACCGTGTGGCCCGCCGGCGGGCCACAGCAGGAGCCCTCGAAAAGAGCGCTCGGTCTCACGCGCCAGACACACTTGGAAGGCGCGGTCGATAGGGGGTTGATGGTCGCAACTGTTATAACATTGCATAGGTCTGATGCATCAGCTCGAGCTGACCTGCAGTGACCGATCGTAATAGTTGACTTCGTGGACAGCTGCTGAGCGGCGGATAGTAAAGGCCAGCTTACCTGTAGAGCTTTGTCCTGAGGTCTCGCCTCAAGATGAACGATCTCGAATGGATCGAGGTGACTGATAGCAGTCTCCCTTATTTGCTCACTATAAGTAGCCCTCGAATTCTACCAGCCGTCCACCGTATCCTGTTACAATGAGGAATGAGTTCAGCTACTTCTCATGTCATATGGTGATTTTGAGAAGTCTGTCATGCCAATTCCTGGAAGGATGGAAAGCAGAGCACCCTTAAATTGATATCTTAGGCGGGCGAGTCATTATCTGATAATCTATATTGGCGTGAATCTGTAAAAACTGGATGATCATTAGCTACAACTTGCACAATCTCCCTCCCTTCTGGACTAGTTTCTAGAGTAGAAGTTCAAATATAGGGTCGTGGTCATACAGAAACAATGATCAGCAGTCCTTGTCTGTCCCCTATGAAAAATGTGAAAGAACGTTTATCATACATAGTGGAATTTGGGAATAGAGTTTTTTTGTTTTTAGAGTAGTGGAATTCAGTTGGACAGTCGTGTGAATAAGGAGGGAAGGGTGTGAAGAGTGGTAATAGGGGTAGGAGGGATATACAACTGAGAGCAAAATCTTAAACCTCGGTTCCGTTAGGGGAAGGGAAGAATTTATACTAGATTTTGGTTCTACCCTGGGAAAAAAATTCCAGAAAATCTCGCTGGGACTCACATACCAGTTTATAGGTTCATGATTCCTATGACTGATGATGTAATGGGACGTGAATCATTTGTGGGGTGATAACATGTGCATATATGCATACTTTATTATTTGTATATTAGGTTACATTACACAACGGGGTCGAGGGAGGCCAGGATAAGTCGACCAGCACCGATGCGATGGGTGCTACACACACGGCTTGGCGAGTGACCCAGTTATCAGTAGCCAGCTCGTTTTATAGTGGCCATGTGTAATGCCCGTATCTCGATTGACAGGTGGCATCGTCCAGGTAGCGTCGCGTAGCGAGGATACGACAAATGCCATCAAAAATTGCTGAGTAGAAATGGAGAAAGGAGAGCTCAGGAAATTCAAGATTCAATTCAGCAAAAGTTCATGAAGATGCCTAAACCGGGAACTAGATCTCGTAGCATACAGCTGTAATTAATACCTACACGGATTTGGACATTCTTCCTCGAAAACATCAAGACCTACGGGAGACTTCTTACTTCTCTTGTTCGCATGATCCCCTGACTTTTAATTTACCGGATTATTCTTTCTAATATGTTTAGTTCCCATTTTAATACATCTTTACAATTAAGGATACTGGGAACATGGCGATAATTATCCCTACTGATAGAACAAGACCACACTCGCTGATCCTAACATGAAATAAATTCAAAAGAGGAAGCTTGAAAGGTTTTAGTGTCGGCTCCCTAATGCAAACAACGCCCTCAGTGAGTCGGGTCACTGTGTAACACATTCACGGGACATTGCAACTACGGCGTCTCTCCGGCGCGAGTGACGAAACAGAGTAAAAGAGATCGAAGAGCTTCTGTCGTTGAGTACCCGTTTTCGCGTCGCGTTTCTAGCATTGGAGCGGGTGAAATTACATTGCATCCTTCAACCTGAACTAATTCCAAAGCAATCAACAGATCTCACTGGACCATCTATTGTCATGATTCAAAAATGGATCTTCAAGGATCGCCTCACTTCTTCTGTCCCATTTCTTACAACCCGTTTCGATTTGGAAGGTTTGAAGGAATGGCACTTTCATCTGAAGATAGATGATCTAACCTATTTCTTCGTATTTGTGTATTTGAAGAATTATATCTTTTTCTCCGACGAGTTCATCTTTAAATATACCGAAATCTCTGAATTTACTAAGCACGTACTACTTATCTGGGAAACAGTCAGCCATTCCTTGTGAACCATTAAGCTTGTCTCGATTCAAGACCTTTTATCATCGGCGCAGCACACTCAAACCACGAGTAGTGCATTGCTTGTATAATGAATGAATGAATGAATGTATGTATATACGTATGTATGTATGTATGTATGTATGTATGTATGTATGTATGTATGTATGTATGTATGTATCTGTTGTTCTTGTCTGTCTCTGTTTGTTGTTTGTTTGTTTGTTCAACGCAAGATCCAGTATTACCCGGAAAACAAATTCGGAAATCGTTGCAGTTTCTGGAGGGGTAAAGCGGAATATGGAAGAGCACATATGAGTTCAGCATAGCTTCGCTCACGAGGGGCGGGGTAAGCTCCGAAATAGGCGACGCCGTGAACCGATTATCTTTTTTGGTTCCGAAAAAGGTCAGCCATGGGAAAAAAGGGTCACGTTGTGGAATGGGTCAATAAAGAAAGGTGCCCCCAAGCGGTCGGCCGAGCTTCCTCGCTATGGCCGGTACCTGCTCCATAAATTCCTAATACAATTCGTCGAAAGCATGCAGGCGAGGAAAAATTGAAAGGAATGACACGCTCTCATGGGGAGTTCCCATGCGTGCTGGACATGCGGAAAATGAGGGAAGCTCCGCCCACGACGGGCTGGGCTCGCATTCATTTGCAAGGGGATTTCCAGAAAAAAAATGATTTTTTTTCAACAACGTTCTAGAACGCAGAAGAAACAGGACAGAGGCCACTCACGAAATATAGTCGACCCCCCAAAACGGTCAGGGAGGGTTTGCCACTAAAATCAAAAATTCATAGCTCTGTTCAAAATGGTTTCTGACCATTTTGAAAAGAGTTATGATTTTCGATCCTAGGGGAAAAAGGAGGAAAATGGCCAAAGGCTGTAGAAAAGTGTTGTCGCATGCTCAAAGTGATCGGAGCTTGCACTGAAGTGGCTTGGCTGAAATTAAAAATTAGTAGCTCCGCTCAAAAACGTTTTACAACGAGAGAAGAAAAGTTCAAAGAGAAGCCCTAAAAGGGATATGTTCAAATCTCTGGGGAAGCGGGATTTGCAACGCAGTGGGCAGGAATCAAAAGTTGAAAACTCTTTTCAAAATTGCTCTCTAGAGCGGGTAAAGTGTTCAATCGCTACTAAGTAAATGCGATCAAATCCTCAGAGTGGGAGGAGTTTGCACTATGAAGGCGGGGCTTGAGTCGATAATTCAACTCTTTATGAATTGTTTCAGAAGACGGAAAAATTGTCAGTTTATCGAAGGAGTCATTCAACTGTATCCAGCGGTTATTATTATATGTAATCAACAAATGTCCGTATGTCTGTTGGTTTGCTTGTCTCTTGACCTAATTATCACCACCCTATATGTATGGTGCCATCTTGAAAATGAAGTGAAACAGATTAGCCAAGTTGAAACAAGTGGCATATGAGTGGAGCTACTTGAAAACACACGGTCTAAGATAGGTTCTACCCTCGGAGGAGACGGCTTGAGATAGGAGCGTTTCTAACTGAAGTAAATGATCAGTGTTTCCGTGCACCTGAAGCTCTAAAATTCGATAGGAGTACGCGTGGTGGGAAAGGAACCCTGAAAGTAGGTGGCAGGACTAGAGTCCGCCCACTTGGGGCGGGTCATGTATGGAGACTGCTACTTCAGAGTAGAGCGTTCGAATTTGGAAGGGATACAGGCGGCATCTAAAGCTGGAGCGTTCAAATTAAAAGGGATAGGGGCAGGCAGCAGGACATGACTATAGGGAGAGCGTAGAATCCTGCGATCCTGTTCAGAAGCTTCTCAGATTATGCGCCCTCAATTCGCAGCTTTGCACCCTCCAGACATGGGGAGTTCACGTGTGGTAGGATATACCGATCGGTGGTCATGTTGAACTATTTTCATCACAAATTTTTCTGCTTGCATAATTTTGTTGCTCGACTATTTACAACTATTCATAACAACTTCAACAACATGCAACAAATCAGCGATCATCTTCATGTCTCATACATCTTTACGTATAAACCTATTGTAATATATCTGGAGAATCTGCAGTCCGGCGTAACTGCTATTGAAGAGCATGTCCTTTACATTGCCATAGCAGTGTCCCTAGAACATCTACGTGAGTGCACTGAGAATACAGGAGGACAAAGAACATTCGAATTTGAATTAAGTTAAAATCCGCCGCACCAGGTTTGAAAGATATGTATGTGAGGACGGATTGGGAAAACGAGAAAGAAAACAAAATATGAAAGGAAACACGTTAATAAACTTAAAACACAAGCACACAGGTGCTGAGCGTTCAATGAGACCCGATAGAAAAAATTAATATTAATTTTAACGCCGTTAACAAAGTGAGTGGAAGTTTTCTGACCATAAGTATCACTTCTTCCGTAACAAATTTATAAATTCGATCGCACTGAGTCGACCGAACCTGATTCCACGAGCACACAGAAACGAAAACTCAGTACGGGTACCCGGCTCCTTCAGTATACGGCACGGCATAACCCCATCTTTATACGCAAATTCTCACCCGTCACATATAGGATGCGTCGAAAAGGGCCTTGGGCAAGGACACAGAGATGGGTGGTGGGTAATCTAAGGGCTAGGGGATTACGGTAAGAGCAGACTGCCCGTACTGCATTTCATTTATGTAGATTGGAAAGGAAGGCAGGGCAGTAGGTGGGAAAGCGATGGGGAGAGGGATTGGTCGAAAACGATAAAACGTAAAGCCAGGCAGCACCAAGAGCCATTGTCGCCTAAACCTACACGGTGTATGCCGTTTGGCGCGATGAGCGGGGTCGCGCCGCCCATTTGAGGCGGTTCGTGGGGTGAAAAACTCGTTCTCATCGGGCAACCCTCTGTCTGTTCTCTCCAGCTGATAGAAGCGCGATCAATGACGCCGCTACAATTAGACGCTGAACTGCGGACCTGCTTGTATTCTGCATACATACATCATTCATTTGGAGCTTTTGCGTGATTTTTTATTGCATCTTGTCCCCTTTCTCCATGGATACTGTCCAAAAGCGCCAAATGGATGATGTATGTAGGCATAATACAAGCAGGTCCGCAATCCGGCGTCTAATAGAAGCGGCGTCATTGATCGCGCTTCTATCAGCTGCAGAGGACAGACAGAGGGTTGCCCGATGTGAACGAGTTTTCACCCCGCGAATCGCCTAAAAAGTCGCCCATCGCGCCAAACGACCGCCTCCCACCTACACCCCAGAAAACGCCGGGCGAGTTTTTTGGCAAGCTGCCCATTGTGGACCCACGCCATCATTCCTCTATTGTAGTTTCATTTTGGCGCGTCGTTTAAATTGCTACTGGAAGAAATGATGTTAAGTGTCCGCACCCATGAAAGATCCGAATGTAAAGAAAAAGATGACAACATACGTTGTTTGAAAGAGAAGCTGGTCGTTTGAACATTGAACATCGGTTTTTTCTCCGAGTAGGGACCTCCTCTAAATCACTGGCACCTGGCAACACGGAGAAGTAGAGGGAAGCAGGTTCTGCTGTCTTACTGCTTCCTTCTCAGAGATTATCATAATACGGCCACCTCGAAGAAAATGACGTGGCTTTAGGATCAGCATAGTGTAATTGAAAATACTGTAGTCCTAGGTCAGCACCAAAAGACCGGTGTGTGTTACCCGGTGTCGTGCGCTCCACTTCCCTATCCAACCTAATAACCATGCGAGGCTTTTAGAAAATGGCATCAAATTGCATTGAGACAGAGACTTCCAAAAAAAGGTGCCTTTTGTATCAAACCGCGTTCAAATGAAGTTATACCATTAGGACAAAAGAGCGCATGCACGTCATTTCCATTACTTAAGAAGGAGCCGTTCAAAATGAGTAAGGTTGTAATTGATAATCTGTCTTTTAGTCTCTTTTTACTGATGAGCCTTATCCCGTTACGCATTCATTGTTTTGAACATCGCTCCTTTCAATGAAACGTTTTATGGTTGCTTACTCTCACTGATTGGGTTATTAATGTTGATAAAATGCAATCGTAATCAATGTATTGTGGCTCTCTACACAGTGAACCGTTTGGAAACCGTTTTAGGTCAAAGGTTATATGACATCTTGGAAGAAGGAAGCACGAAAATCTACGAAAAGAGTTGTGCCCTACAGAAAATGTATCCCTTTTGCTCAAAGAAAATAGTAGCTGAGCGAAATTCGAACTGAAATGGAAATACCGTTCCGGATCTCCGTTTCTACATACGTAGGGAAAGCTCTTCGCAAAGCTCGCCTCTTCCGACGGTTCGTCTCTTCTTTACCAAACCTTCCTTCCAAGATGTTATATGACAGTGCAAATGTAGTTTTGAGGTGCCTAAACAGCATGGCTTTGCTCTACACTATTTACGCTCTAATCATCGCGCGTTTTGCTGCAGTGGTCGGGGAGATTCTTATCGACATACCAGACATATTCAGGTCCTCAAAGAGCAGCAGCTCGGAGTACCTCCTGCAGAACGGTAGGAGTACCGTCCTGCTGGCAGTACTTCGAGTTGCTTCAGGATACGGAGTTGGAACAGAGCAGGAGAGCACTGTCGCGCGACTGGGTGTCCCTCTGTAGTTTGGTGCCCGTTCGAATTATATCATATTGGGGTGGTTGTGCATGTCGATCATATGCCTATGAAGGTTTTCTGGAGTAACATTGTACCGCAAATATCAAAGAACGGCTGTTCCTTGCCCTTCGGCGGCATCTTCTACAACATTACAAATTAATCAATGGAGGAACGTCAGCAGTAAAACCTATTTCAATTATTGATCGCTGGATGGCAGCTAATGAGAGGTGTTCATCCCAAAACTCTCAACATGAGAGCTCTGAGTAGGCATATAGAGCTTGCAATCATCTTTACTATATACAGGGTGTTCCAAAATTATGGGCGCCAATTCATGGCAATGTAAACAAATGTAAACAACAACAATGTAAAGAGGATCGGCATGACAGTAAAAGAGTAAGACAAGCTGAAAGCGACTGTACCACCCTTTCGAGTTTCTTCTGACCCTTCAATGCAAGGGTCCTAACCAAATGCAATTCTTTCACGAAACCGCTTTGGTTCGCGTTGCATATTTTCCAGGGGCCGATTCTCCATTTCTGGTCAATTTAAAAACGCATTAATGTGGAGGAGAACTTTGATACAATTGAACACGTAACAACTCCCTGTCGTAAATATCACAAGTTGCGCGAGTTTTCGCAAGTCCAATCTGAGCCATGCTTCCGCAAATCCTCTTCACTGGACTTGAAATGCACTCATGTTCGACAACCAAGGCAAAAAAGCTTCTTCCTCGGAAGGGCCTTCCGCTGTTCCTTAAATATTAGGGAAGTCTGCAGATGGTGGAAATGAAGCGTAAGAGTATTTTGCAAGCATTCAGATGTTTTTCCAAGAAGCAAATCGAGCACACACTCCAAGGATTGAAACCATCATGACCATCCTAAAAGTCTGCTGTAGTACCAACTGCTCCTTCGCTGCACGATTGCTAGCCTTCTCGCTTCACTTATATAGGCAACCGGTGCTATAAAACTGGGGAGGAAACGGTCCCGTGACTCTGTTCCCAAAATCGTTTACCAGATTCGGAAAGTGGATTTGAGATCCCCACATGGAAACACTCGCCGCGGTACACATCTCATCTTTGATAGCCACTGCGACCTAACATCATTCCCTTGTAAGTCAGATCGGTGCATCAGTGACTTGAGAGGTGCGTGATTCATCACTAGCGTAATACGCACACTGGGTGGGGATAGAATTTCAATGCAAGCGCTTCTAGTTCGATAAGTGCATAGCAATTTTTGTATTTATTCAGAGATCGAGTAGCCTAAGCTATAAGGTGCTCTTCCTGAGTCTTTGTGTTTGTGTGCAACAGGCATGCACCTAAATCGACAGTGGAGGCATCCATGTGTATCATATACGATTTTTCAAAGATGGGGAAATCTCAAGAGGTGCCTCTACAAGAGATGCTTGCCGGTCAAGAACGCTTAATACTGGGTCTCGGTCCTGTCAAGTGGTGCGTTTGTAAGCAGTACGCTGTGAGGAGGTGTAGCAGTAATGGGAAAGAGCGGGATATAGCGCCGAAAGTGGACTGCTGTTTTAAGAAAGAATAGAATTGCTTTCATGTTCCTCGGACGGGGATGTTTTTGATACTACGAACGAGTGCCGTCTTCACTGAAGAGGACACCTGTGTATTGTATCATACTTCCGTCTGCAAAAATGAGCATTTTCTGAGCTTAGTTGCATTTTGAATGATTGGATGCGTTGGAAGACTTCTCCAAAATTGTTATGATAAGTCGTTGATCTAAAGTAAAACAACAAGCGCATAACCATCTAATGAGGCTACTTGCCACGCATGAGAACGTAGCTGGAGCGCCTTTGAGACCTTGTGCCACTACAATGAAGTGGTACGGGAATAAAATGAAATGAGTGTACAATATGCCTAAAAAGGATGAGAAAGCTGTGCGTTCCTTGTGTTTTGAAGCTGAAGGTATTTATAAGAAACCGCTTTGGCTGCTTTCATAGTCCGCCGGCAGGCCGGCGTGCGCAAGGCAGTGCTAGGGGGAGAAGGGCGGCAGAAGGTCGGTCGAGTGGTTGAAAAGAAAGAAGAACAAGATCAAAACCAAACAACCAGGGGCTCGCACAAATAGTTTTTGATCTTGTCTCTCCTTGTTTACAGCCCTTCGAGGGGCTGACCGACCGTCTGCCGTCCTCCTCCCTCCTAGCACTGCCACGTGCACGCCGGCCGGCCGGCCGGCGGACTATGAAAGCAGCCTTTCGAATCCGAGAACTGTGTACAGTTCTTTACCACTTATAGAGACTAATATGTCCTGTATATGTGGTATGCAGTATGTTTCAGTTTCGCTAATGGGATTTATTGCCTATAGTCGACGGTGGATTTCCACTTGTCCTTGTTGAGAACTTCCTCGACTAGAACTATGGTGGATGCAAACTTGCTAGTGCTTGGTTCAATTACATTTGTCCAACACTTCTTTATTTGACGTTCTATCTTTCAGGGTTTTGTAGTGAGACGCGGTAAGACATCTGTGTCCCTATCTTTGGGGTGGAATGAGGTTAATGGTATGAGTAATTGATCCATTGTATCTGATAAGTCACCGTTATGGCGTGCAAAACAATTGCTATATTTAGGGAGAAGTTTCTGGGGTCGAATAATTAAGCTTGATCTGTTGGCAAACTTCAAGGAACTTCATGTTTCTCACAGTGTCGGCTTCGGGCGGTATATAATCGTTAAGTGGTGTGAAGGAGAAGTTTCGCCCTTATATACCGAAAAAAATCGGTGGCCATGGAGTATTGGCCCCTACTGTGGTTGCTGAGGCTATTTTAGTAGGTAAAGTAATTGGAGTAGGATTTGCTTTAAAATTTGTGATAGTGCAATGGCGTACATATTTGGGCAAGGAGCTGTTTGGTGCAAAGTGGGTAGGGGGGGGGGGACCACGTGGCAACGCGGCACTCTGCTCGTCGGGCGCTTTCTCCAGCGAGATAGTACTGGGCCTGAGTCTGGGAAGGAATGGTGAGGTTGCACAGATGTGTTTTGTGATTTGGAACAAACTAACTTTTGGCACATGTTGATATGCTTGCACATTATGGGTACTCTTCTTCTGAACAGATTGTAAGCCTTAGTGAGAGGGCCTTCTGAGCCGTTCATAAAGTGTCATAATAAGTGAGCCAGAGATTCAAGAAGAGTTCATTATTTTTATTTATACATTAGAATACACATTAGTTTTCGACTAAAATGCATTTTTGTAGCCCTGAAAAGGGCCGTTGGGTTAGCTCCCTCAGCGGATGGGGTACTGGAGCGAAATAAACTTTCACAGTTCGTACAAAAAGCTTTCCCTGTCATACTGCCACTTCCACCACTCCGAAGAAGTGGTCATCCCAGGGGTCGCCCTTGAGGCTGTGCCGTCTGCGGATCTTGTCCTTCAGGATAGTCCACAATCCCTCAATACGCTGAGTCCGTTTGCTGGATCCACAAAATTGACACTATGGTTAACCGCCTCGAGTGTGTAACCGAGATTGTAGAGGTTATCGTAACCACTGCACATATCAGTCCAAACGGTCCCCTCTGGAGCGACGTGCTGCCGGATGACTCTTTCCAGGGTGGCTGCGTCGCGCTTATCGACGATTTCAATGAGGACCAGCTTCATACCGTCCCGGATGCCACCGACGAGCCAATCCTTGCGGGCGCCACGACAAACGATGCACTTGCGGCGCACGATATTGGTTTCGTCGACCTGCACGATGGTGTTCGCACCGCCAATCAGTACAACGTTGTTCGTATAGTGCTCGACGAGCACATCTTGGAACCATTGGCTCTACTGCTGGACGGTTTGCTCGTCCACCTCGAGCGTTCGAGCCACCTCCTTCGTTGTGCCTAGGTCATAGAGGTAGCTGGCTAAGAGATCTTCTTCCGATCTTCATGCAGGGACTTAAAAAATGCGCCTTTGAGGTATCCAACTTTCCTGTCCACTCCAGGTTGCCTGCACGAGCAAAGGGTGCACTACGACTCCCATCTCCCATCATCGCCGCTGGGACATTTCTGCTCGGTGACCTTCCACGAGTTTCCACAGTCGTGACGTTGCGCAACGACAGCAGATTTGCAGCGAAATCCATGCCTTTGGATGAGAATCCTACTTAGTGCCTTTCCTTTATAACCCTTCCCCATTTACCCGCCAAACTATGGCGGGAAACCCGTGAACCTTTCTCCCAGACCCAGGCCCGGTACTATATCGCAGACGAGAGCGCCAAACGAGCAGAGTGCCGCGCCGCTGGTGGTCCCTCCCCAACCCACTTAGCACCGACTGTTTTCCGTTATAGGCTCGGTAAGGTAGTAAAATTCTAATTCGTCTCAGGAGAAAAGTTCGCATTACTTTGGGAATTAAATTTCAATGCTTCCTACAGTGACATGGTCAGTGAATGGGCGAAGAGTGACTCCTTCACGAAGATAAATTGGCAATGGCGATATAAAAATATAGGCGACTGTCCGGCGCGTGTCACGTGCACGGCTCCTGGTACATCGAAGAGTGATAGATACTCCTTGCTTGAATGTATTTTTCTATTGCTTGCTTCGAAAATACAGACCTCTGCTAAACATCTATTATTGCCTCATGCTACGTAGATGGTGCTATGATATTGACTCCCTTAAAGGCTTGATTATGTTCCTAGGTTTTTGTTCTTATAGACACCTTCAGTATTCGAGTTTGTCGAGTCGGTGGTCTCCTTCGAGTCTACATATCCCTCAGAAAAGTTTGTGATGAACTACAAATATCTGGAAAAGTTTAGACACGTGGAAAAGACCTCAAACAGAGTAGGAGATAAAAAGCCTTTTTCGGTTTACCAACAAAGTTTGCCACTGGGAGAAGAACCGTGTAGATATTCGAGTTGTAACACTCAAATTTGCAGTTCCCTTACTTCAAGCGAATAAGCGCACTACAGCCTTGACTCTTTGTGAGAACGACAAAAAAATGAAAAAAGGCACTGCGACAAAAATGCAATGACAGGAATCATAGGACATTTCAACAATGTTCCAGACGAGGAAAAAGATTCGGCTCGCTATAGAAGGCAGCAGACTCCTAACAAGGGAAGGATACTTGGTCGCAGTGGCCATTCGGGATGGGATGTATTCCCCCCGTGGGTGGTTTCGAGCGCTGATTTCAAATCTGTGTTCCAAATCTGCAAAACAATTCTGAGCGAAGTTACGGGACCGATGCCTCCCCTGTGTTATAGCACTGTACCGAACGGATCACCGAGTCGAGCAAACGCCGTACTGTGAATTGGTGGCCTAACGGCTAGTGCGGTGGACTGGTAGACATGACATCGAAGTTCGTATCCTTGATGCATGCACTCGATTTGCTTTTCCATGAAATGCATCATAAACGCTTGCAAAACGTTTTTGGGCTCGATGTTGGGCATCTACAGGGCTCCCTCACAATTTAGGGCTCCGAGGAATGGTGATCCAATGAAGTTTTTTTTACCACTGTCGACCGAATATACATCTACCCCTGAGAATCACGATGGTTTTTCGAAATCTTCGGCAGCTCCCTGCACTTGCGGTAGACGGCGGTCGAATGACTCATCCGGCCACCTCCCTCTTTGGGAGGGATACGGTCCACGCACTCTAGGAATACTGTCCGCGCTACCGAAGCAGTGATAACTTCCATTGCTGAAGAAATACTGTAGAAAAGTTTATCGCAACGTTTGCACATATGATCAACCGCACAAACATGAAGGCTACGTATCACTTCGGAACCTCTATATCCCCACGAACGCAGGAGGTTTCATTCACGACGTTACTGGTCTATGGTCGCTGTCCTGATCTGGCGACCGCGGAGGATCATTGTGATCGCCTTTCACGGACTCGACTTCCACGCATAGGATAACGGGATTGTTTTCATAGCATCGATAAGTACGGTTTGAGAGCTCTTCATTTCTAGATGGCGCCCACGTTACGCTGCAAGAACGACTCCTATATAAAGTAGGATGACACTACATTCGTTCAGAAGATTCGCTGGTAACGTGTTTGAGAGCGTTTGATCCTATGAACCTTTTGGAACCCTTCTTCTTGATGCCTCTTGAGCCCAATTTAAGCGAATATCCAGAATTTGTTTTTTGCTCGAACAGTGCTCCACCTCATTCGGTTGATGAGGGGCAAAAAAAACTTTCCCTGTAAGACCTTTCCAGTGTTCCTAAAATGTTAAATAGCTACCCAGATGTCCGACATTGAGCCCAAAAAACGTTTTACATACGTTTAGGATGCATTTTATGGAAAATGCAAAACGAGGGCATGCATCAAGGAATCCAACCTTGATGTCATGCCTATCAGTCCACAACACTATCCGCTAGGCCACCGTTGCACAGTCATAGCTTTGCTCGACTCAGTGATCCGTTCGGTACAGTGCTATAACACAGGGAGGTATCGGTCTCGTAACTTTGTTCCCAGAATCGTTTCGCAAATTTGGAACACAGATTTGAAATCAGCGTTCGAAACCACCTACGCGGGTATAGATCTCATCTTGAATGGCCACTGCGACCATGTATCCTTCTCTTGTAAGATGAAATTCTCTGAAGCGGTCTAGAATCAAAATCCACCGGAAAGATTACAAAGCTGGCAGCCATGCTCCATTTTGTGACCTCTTTATCCCCACAAGCGTGCGAGGTTTCTCTCGTGATGTGTCCATCGTCGCTGTTATCATCAGGCGACCACAGAGGGACGTGATTGCCTTTCACGTTCTCGTCCTTCTCGCCAAGGATAGCGAGCATTGGGAGGTACGGTTGAAAGGCTCTTCGTTAACTTCATCCCGTTCTTGGGTGGCTTAGGTTGTGCAGCAAGAACGAAAGTCTTCCTACGAATACGATGACACCACTTTTGGGCAGAACATTCCTCTAACAACACAATGAAGAGCGTTTTGAGCCAATAAATAATTTTTTATAAATATTCAAAGCCTCTCAAAACCATTTTGAGCAAATGTTTAGAATCCCTCTTTTGTCCGAATGGAGCTACACCCTTATCCGGCCGCTGAATGGCAAGAAAAACTTCCCTTGTATTACGTTTTCAGTGTTCCTTAATCGTTTTGTAGATGGCCAGTATAGAGCCTGGAAACGTTTTGCAAGCATTAACGACACATTTTATACACCGGTACTCCAATATACCAGCTGCGCCACTGTTCCACTGCCTTTGCTCGGACCGCTTATGTTCGGTTTAGTGGTACAACACAGGGAGGAATTGGTCACGCAACTTTCTTTCCAGTATCCTTTAGCAGTTTTAGGATACGGATTTGAGATCAGCGTTCAAAAGCACCTAAGGCGGTACACATCATCTCGAAAGGCCAGTGCGACCAAGTCTCCTTCACTCGCTAGAAAAATGGATACGGTCCCTAAATGATTATGCTCCCCAGCTTCCACTAAAGCAAATCGCTCCTCTGTAGCAAAGTGCTCAGTCCCTACCAAAGGATTGCGAAATTTGAAGTTTCATCCTGTCTAGAGTTGGTACTCGAATTTGTATGATTCCTACTTCACATATTTCTATAAGTTACTGATCAAACTCAATGGTCGCCTTTTCCCCTTTAATTGATCGCAGGTATTGTCCATGAACCTCAATATCTCCTTACTGCAACTACCAACTGGTTTTTCTTCGCTTGTCGACCATAGACTATTTATTAGTGGTACCGCAGTCGTAGAATGTTTCACAATCTGCTTATAAAGCCATAGCCCCCTCTGGCAAATGGACTTGTTTTGATACAAGTATTCAAAATCCAAGCATAGATTATATATTGCATCAATAGTACCACCTATCGTCCCATTAACCTCCTCAAGCGGGCGCAAGTGGCGCTTTGTATTTTCAAAATGCGTAGAAGTTTCAAGTGTCGCCCTTTTCACCGCTCGTTCCATGATGCTGACTGCATGTTCATCCTGCTTTCGTCGAGTCCGAGCCTTACAGGAGCATTTCTAAGCAGGAAGGATCGCAGTGTAGAAAAAGTGAGCACGCAATCGTATCTTCATTGCTTTCTTCACCATTCCGTGCTGTGAACACGATGTCATTTGCAAAGCGGAGATGATATAAATGGCGTCCGTCAACCTTTACTTCATATGTTCCCTTTTCAGTTGGTTCATGGTGCTCTCGGAAGCAGCACGGAAAAAATTGGGCAGGGCACAAATACTGCACAATCAGGCACAATTGTTACTGCCGATAGTCAACAATGACTATCAGGAAAAATGCCAGCATGCTGGTCATTCTTTTGTTGTAGAACTCACAAAACACCTTCACTTATGTAGCAGGAACCGCATGATTGCACAGGGCTCCAACTACCGCTTGTGTATCGGTGGCATCAGGGGCTTTCTGCGAATCGAAGAATTTGAGACATGTTGGCATACTTTGCCAGTCCTATTAAGTAAGATTCGCGTAAAAATTTTGTAGTACATAATAGGCAGCAGGCAGAGTGTCAGATAGTTGCCAATATCTTCTGGGACTCCCGTCTTGCAAGTTCCCCACGATGTGAGCACTTTTCGAAGGGGATCGCGCAGAGAACTGTTAGGATTTTGAGGGTAACTGATGAAGACTCTTCAGATGTTCTGGTTTGATCTCCTCGGAACCGAGCACCACACAGTTTTCTATCGACGACATAGCATATCGCATTTTGGGAAAGAGAATCGAAGAATCCAGTCTGTCTAAGATGATAGCTAGTCGGTCGTCCTGACTGTCGAAGAAATCAGCGGCCAGTATGGTGGTGTTTTTCTGTTCTTGCTATATTCTCAATTCTCAATCTTTCTTTTCTTTGATGTACTTCATTTCACTGTTTTTCTTCAGTCTCTGCTTGACTCAGTTACTCCCTTTGCAGAGTCCTTGATTTCGCTGTTGTGAAAATTCCTGATCAGTTTGATTTTCTTGGTTTCACTGCTTGGTTGTTACCGTTGGTGGCTTCGTTGGTTTCGTTGGTGATTTCGAGCGATTTTTTGAGCGTTCAATTAGATGTTGCACTAATTACGGAAACATGGTCCAAATCAAATGTAACCGATCCCGATTTGCCTGCAAATTTTCCATGCAATGTCTATAGGCACGCCGTAAAGGTAGACGGAGGAGGGGGGGGGGGGGGGGGGGANGGGGGGGGGTGGGATATGCTGTCTAGTTAACTCCTTCATGATTTGCAAAGAGGTAAATTTTGGTAGTTAACTTGTGCCTGATATAATCTGCGTTGAATTTCTTGACAGTTCGTTTTCGTCTTCTTCAGGACTAGTTGCTGGTTACCACCCACTGAATATTTCCCTGTTGATGATATCTCCTCTATTGAGTTTCTTTCGGGTTAGATTCGTCCTCTTGTCACAGTTGGCTGATCGTAGATTTTAATCTTATTATTGCGTGGAATCATATATATTATGCCACGGAATCATTCCTCGGCCATGCACCTCCAGTTTTTACCAACTACTCGTTCATATGTACCCATCTTCTTCTCGGGGCCAACACCTCCGACCTCTACTTGTGTTCCGCACCCCTCGTCATCATGTCTCAATAGCATTGACCTGTGGGTGGTTTTGACTTATTTCTATCAATGATGTTTTCTGATTCTGATTCTGCTTGATGATCTATTCTGCTCTCTTATTCCGTTGCATTTGAGCTTCCAAATCAGCCATATCTCAAGTACTTTCCACACCTTGTGAGGTTGTTGGGCCCAAAAGCACCGTCTTTTCCGTGTGCGCTCTGATCCCTTAAATGATGAGTTATTCCGGAAACTTTGCAGGTGTCTGGGTATTCGTATTAGGAAATTCATGGAAAGTCGAGTAAAGCGGCTCAATCTAAGTTAAACTTTGAAGATCTATTTCGCCTCTTTAGGTATAGAGCCGAGACTTCCTCAGGATTACCCGTGCTTTTCAATTTCGCAGGTTCTTTCGTCATCTCTGGTGTTGAGAGCCGAGCTCTCGGGAATTACGTCGCTAGTGTTTTCTCGCGTGATGATTCTAACAGTGGATTCGCAGTGAGTAGTCAAATCCGAATTAATCGTCATTTGGAACAAATGTTCTTCCAACCTCGGAATGTTTTTGAGGTGCTGGTGCACCTTAAGCTTTCTGCGGGTAAACCCTATGACGATCCCTCAGATTCCTTTTCATAAATGTGAAAGCTCACTCTGTCAGCCTTTAGCGCGTATTTTCAACCTATCCCTGCTTCTTGAAGAAGTCCCTGTCATTCGAAAGAATCAATAGTTTCGGTAATTCCTAGGGAATCTGACAGTATCTGAATAAAAATATAATAAATTGGTATCTGATTTTCGGCCAATCAGCATCACTCCCATTGCCTCCAAGGCCATGGAGAGAATTATAAGAAAAAAGATTTAGTTGGCTCCAGAAACTTAATGTCATTCTGTAATAACAACATGGTTTTTTGATTGGGACTTCTGATCTACTTGATTAAGTTTTTGACTGGACCATGGCCCACAACATTGTCGAAGCTGTTGATAGGATTTTTACAGATCTGTCCGAAGCTTTTGATAGGGTCTGTCATTCATATCTTCTCATAAAGCTGGACAGCCTCGGGATCAGGGGAGTGTGAGAGTGAGTCAACCCTTTTCGAAACGGTATGTCTGTCGCAGTGGGGTAGCACAAGGCAGTGTGCTATCACCCCTACTGTTCTTCGATCTCCCCGCCTTCATTAAGACCTTTAGTTTTGCTAAACCCAAGTTTATGCTGACGACGTCGAAATTTTTGCGTCTCACAATACTGCTAGTTATAACGAAGTCCAACTCGCTCTCAAGCACTCTGTTGAAAGGCTGACGTAATGGGCAGCTTCGTGGAGCCTCCCTGTCAATCTGAATAAATGGTTAGTCTTGCATATTCGAGGCGGCCTTTCTTGGAAGAGGTTTATCGATGGAACTGGGTTCGCATGGGTTCCTTCTGTGACGGACTTGGGTGTAGTACTTAGCTCAGATATCAGTTTTTCTGCTCCTTTGGATGGTGTTGTTAATGAGGCATTGCTGCTCTATTTTCGATTCTACGGAATGTGTTGTGTAATGATCACAGGGCCTTAGTGCGACTCTGCGAGGCCTTTGTTCTCCCACACGATCAGCACTGGTCTCACGTGTCGAGCCCATGGCTAATGATGCATGGTCAGTGATCTCACCTTTTGTTTCCGCATTATCCGCAAGGAGGTTAGGCTTAGGGCTAGCAAATATTGTGTATCTCGATCGAATAGTGACAGATCTAATGAGTTTATTTTACAAAGAGGAAAATGCAGAGGTTTCGTTACACGCATACATTCAATTCGCTTTTCTTACTTCGCGTGAGTGGTTGAGTTCATTTCACCGCTTCATTTGAAGGCAGGCTATATATTATTTTTTCCCCTTCATGTTGCCTATCTCGTTTGTATGCTGTGGTCTGACCTGATTTTCATTACATGAATGACAACACATCCTCCTCCAAGGTTCTCGTCGCCTGCTCCGTGGTTCATACCTACTGACAGGATAATACTGTGGATCTTGGTTCCTCTTTGAGCATGTTGTTTATAAGTTGCGTTGGTTTGGTTGTATTCATGATGTTTTGCTCGCTTTCCAAATAGGTTTCGAATGTTGGAGAGGGTGCTGTGCCTTGTTTCGTTTTGTTGTTATTTCTCAACCTTTTTTCGTTTTTTTTCGTATAGTTGCTGGTTCCTGAGCTGAAGTGTGTAATATCAGCTCGCTGCTTTCAATTCTTCTATGCAGACATGAATACTTTCTTTTTTGCTTTGTTCCATGCTGCTTGTGCTATCTATTCCTGCATTTTGTGTCCATTTTCGGACGAGTCGGTTCCACGTGGGAGGTTGGCATATCCGTGTGCCGAAGCGCCGATTCTGCCTTATGACTTATTGGAATGAGACACCATGGCCAAATGGTGTGGATTCTGGCCTATTCATCCTGTGCTGTTATTTGCTAGCACAGTTCTACACAGGACGACATCCATCTCATCTCCTCATTCTTTTCATTCGGCATACGTCGTATAATCCAGCGGATCGATATTGTTGAATTGGCTTTGAGTCAGTTTATTTTGGACTAGCTTTGGTGTTATCTCCTGATTATTACGTCAGGGCGACATATGGAGATCGTCTTGATCTTGTAATTGGCGAAGCCCCAAAGTGAATCGCGAATTCTCTTCCGCTCTCAGTGGCTTCGACCAGAACTGCAGCTCATGTTTTTTATAACTTAATTAATCGCTCTTCTGCACAGCTTTGCGAGATCGGACGATAACTGATGATTGTCCGTAGCTCGCAACATTCCAAGATGGTGGCGTATCAGCTTGAGGTTCTTCGAAGAGAGGCGTCCCCTGACAACTTGCAAGATCTCTGCTTCCCAGCAGTATTCTGAACTGTTCGACGAGTCGGTTGAATTCCTTGTCGATATGGACGATAACGAAACCTTACCATAAACTCTTAGGGCAAGCAAAGCGATTTCCTTAATTTCGCAGCTATCTTTCTCCACTCAGTGGTAATTAGAACCTAGAGCGGGGACGCAATAGCCCTATTCCTTGCAGAATTTCGAAAAAAAAACTTCAAAACTACAGCGGAATCCCTCAGACAAGACGTCCGATCGTAGGTGATGTGATCTTTTTCAATATGAAACTGTCTACCAAGTGACTCTCAAGTTTATCGCAGATGAGGGCTTTAGGAACAGCGAATCATTATGGATGATGTGAGCCAAATGATGTGCTCGGACAGACTTTCACCCTGCTTATTTCACTCTGTTTCATCAGTCCCGATATGTGGTTCTTTAGCCGTTCTTCTGGAGCCAATCTTGACATTGAAGTCGCCGTTAATGAATCTGGAGATAATGCTACCCTCTCTAAGTACCTTTTTTCGTCCATTTAGAGGGTTTTCTGCACCTCTTCTCCGTAGCCTGATCCTTGTGGAGAGGAAGCGAAGACTACTAGAGTTGGTGTTGAGCCACATATTTTCAATTGTAAACGTCCGATTATGGTTGTTACGCCCTTTGCACAAATCCACGTTCATGGTCAAGTGCGCACTGACGAGGACACTTACGCGCAAAAACGCATTACTTACTCATCCACAAAACCATTAAATGCGACCAGTCGGTCCATCAACAGAGCTGATCACGGAGCGAATTTCATAAGCAGGAGAGATCGCATGCTCTCAGCAGATGTTTTGATAAGACTATAGAAAATGAAGACGTGGGGTTTTGCAACACTGGCTTTTGATAAATCTCTCATCCAATCTTGCTGACTTTCCTATTTTAACCCAGGATGTGTTCAGCCTCTGTGCCTGCATTTCAACGGTTTTTCGGTCGAGTTACAGTACACTGCTATGTCTGCCAGAGGTAATTCTGTGATGTAGGCAAAAAAGCGCGAGAGATGGTGTTTCCAAAAAGATAAAAGACAAAAAGGCAAAAAAGTCGTTAAGGGGATTGAACGAGAATAAGACCAGGGAATCTGTAGAAATCTGCTATATGGTCGGATTTGCATCATGGATAAGTGCTTGATCTGTCTGTGTGGAAAGTAGAAGACTGTGCACATACGGCTGTTATTGATCAGCATCAGTGTTTGGCATGCGATGCTTGCTAAACTGGAGAGACAGAGACATCTGTGCGTTTGTATAAAGGAATCTTTAACTAGCGAACGGAGGTGTAGCTATGTTGCGCCGCTCTGCGAGCACAGTAGAGAAATTCATGCTGACTATGACCCACAAGGGAAGGATACTTGGTCACAATGGCCATTCACGATGAGATGTACACAGCCGTAGGTGGTTTCGAACGCTGATCTCAAATCTGTCTTCCAAATCTGCTAAACGATTATGGGAACGAAGTTAAGGGACCAATGCCTCCCTATAGTATACCTGTCCAAACCAATAGGGCCACCGGGCCTAGTCAGCTTCACTGTGCAACGGTGGCGCAGCTGGTAGGATGATGGACTGGTAGGCATGACATAAGGGTTAGGCTCCCTGATGTATGCGCTCATTTTGCTTTTCCATTAAAAACTCAGCGTCCTACACGCTTGCAAAACGTTCTGGGGCTCAATGTTTGGGCATCTACGGAGCTCCCTCACAATCTAGGATTCCGGGGAATAGAAATCAGACAAAATATTTTTACCGCTTCTGACCGAATAGATACGCCCCTCTACCCCGAATGGTCAAGATGGTGTTTGGAAATTTTTGGCAGCACACTGCGCTTACGGTAGAAGGCGGTCGAATGACTTATCTGACCAGAGCCCTCCTTGGAAGGAATTCAGTGCACACTTCTAAGGAATACTGTCCGCACTTTTGAAGCGGTTGTTCAAGTTGAATGTCACTGTTGAAGAAATACTAAGGAACAATAGTTTATCGATTTCTGTGCACATACGATTGTCCGCTAATTCTTGAGGTAAGCGCCCTATAAAGAGGATCTTTCCTGAAGTGAATGTGGTGATACAGTACAGGTGCAGTGGGACATGATATCACGGTTGTAATCAACACCCTCAATCCACTTCCGACTTGCTTCAAAGCTGCCCCCTATGAGCTTTCATTGTTGATTCGAAGCGGCATCCGGTGGATGACTGTCGTGCAATGAAATTTCTGTGTTGATTTTATGATGATGTATCCTTCCAACTTATCCGCTAATCTCGATGGGAAGACAGATCGGCCCGCTTGTTTGGCACCTGATAGTTACAACAATATAAGACATCTGACTTGTACCACCGCTTTGAAAGAGCGGACAGTATTCCTAGAATGTGTGAACCGTATTCCCGATAATAAATCAATTCGAAATCTCATAACCCCTCACACTTCCTCTTAAAGGCACAGGTCAGGAAAAGGTGGTTCCGGAGATTTGCATATAGTTTGAATTCGAAGCCCCCTCTGATACCATTTGTGCAGGAATGAGGTCGAAAATCGATAGAATAGGGCACAATTAGGGCAGGAACATTGGGGGACGTCAGGGCTCCGCCCCTCGCTAGGCTGACTACGCGTTCGAATTTTCCTTCACCACTTTCGCATTGGAGCGAAGTTGGTGGAAAATCGATACGCTGATTGGCAAATTGCCAGGAATGGTCAGCTGGTCGACCGCCTCCTTCTGGTACTAATATTCAGCTGCATTTCAACTGATTGGCTTCAACTGAGCATAAATCTTCAAATGAAAGTCAAAGAGTGTTCTTGACATTGTACAAGAACACATAAATGACCCCAAATGAAGAAAATGCGTTGCAAATAAAAAAATTGAAATCCTAGCATGCATTTTATAAAACAACGTACTATATGGAAACTTAGGTATATTTAATCGTAAAATTATAAATATGAATTCACTCACCTTTCTGTGCAGAACAACTGAATAAACATACAAGTTCAGCGAAACATCAGTTGGGGAATAAATAGTTTCAAGAATCTAGTCTAAATCAGCTGTTTGGGTGTTTTGTGTGCCATTGCACACATGGCGTCGCATTCATGTACTTCCGCGAAAATTCACTTAACCACCGTTTTCCCATTATGAATCTCGCCCAACCACTTTTTCCTCTTTTTTTTCGGCCGTTTGTTTTCCTTTTTTTCACTGTTTTTAGCCTTTTATGCTTTACCATTGTCCTAGTGTAGGCCTTACCTACCACTATCTCTAAAATACCGGATACCCCCAAAATTGTCCTGAACTGTGCCTTTAAATTTCGTTGACGGCACTCTGTCGTGATGATACAGAAGTGTTTCTCATGCAGGAGAAAATGCGGCTTCGTTTGACACTCGGCCGGTAGAAGGCCATGGACTCCTTCAATAGCGCTATGTGAGACAGCACCGTAGATTGCCAACACTGTGCCCAAAACGTTTTGCAAGCGTCTAGGACGCAATTCATAGAAAAGTAAAGCGAGCATATGCATGAAGGAATCGAATCTTGATGTCATACCTACCAGTCCACCTTTCTACCAGCTGCGCCACTGCTGCACAGCTATGGATTTGCTCGGCTCGGTTATTCGCTCGGTTCAATGGCTTAAGACAGGGAGGCATTGGTCCCGTAACTTTGTTACCAGGACCGCTAAACAGTTTTGGAACACAGGGATTGGTTGAGATTTGAGATTGGTTGATTGATAATTTGAGATTTTTCGAAACCACACGGCGACATACATCTCATCTTGAATGGCCACTGCGACCCGACATCCTTTCCCTGTTAGTCGTCAAATGCATGATTTGGGACTACGAAATCAGTATTGGTGTCAGGGTAACGCTAGAGGCTTTCTGGATAAAACAAAGAAATCCAAGCGTCAATCTCAAGAATGATTGCATCAACATAACTGGGGACCTCTCGTCTTACATTCCACTGGGGGAGTTTCTATAGTGGAACTGGTACGCGTGACATCACATCCTATTGGTGGGTCGCGGTTGTTCGGGAAGTGCCACTTCTCTATCGTCTCCGTCTTGATCAACCGTTCGCTATTGGTGGAATTGACGTGACTTGTTGGGATTCGTTATCTGACTTGCAACTAGTAAAGGGTTGGCCTGCATCGAGCGTGACAGTTAATACTCTAAAGTCTTCAAACGCTTCGAGATCTCGGAAAACGACGAAATCGGCGAAACCGGATAAATCTTTCACTACTGAAAATCTGTTTGGACAGAAACACTAATTATTCGAGGGATGTGCAAGGTGTGAATGCTAGTGCTAAAGGCACGAGCCATACAGCTTTTACAGCACAAAACTCATCCGCTTTGGGCGTATAAGTCGGCTAGGCCGGTTCTGAGGCCATTATTACGTCCTATCTTGATCGCTTTTCGACCCGATAAAGTCCCTTAGGCTATCATTGGGGGTTCACAACTTTATGAAAGCTAGAAGCCTCAGAAACAATTTCTCAGTTCAGCTGTGCCTTCAATGTCAGGTGACCGAAGGGAACCATGGCGGTTACCCTTCACGAACTCGTGTTCTTAACGTGGTTGCCCTGCATAGTATCAATAGGTATGGAGGAACAACTCTTCGTTTTTAATTTTTAATTGATTAACTATTTTTTAATTAATTAATTAATTTTTTTCACGGACTGGTGCCCACGTTATGCCGAAGGAACAAAGTCTTTTAACAAATACAGGAACACTTTCTTGCGGCGGAATATTTCACTGGTAACATGTTGAGAGCGTTTCGATCCATTAAATCATGTAACAGATCCGCAATTCCTCTTCTCTTAAAATTTAGCTGCAGCTCAATTTGCCCGGTGAAAGTCAAGAAACGATTCTCTCAAATACATTCCGCAGATAACCAGTATGAAGCACAAAAACGCTTCGCAAGAGTTCAGACACGTTCTGTTTTGAGCAAGCGAAAAAGCGAGCACATGCACCAATGGTCGAGCTTTTGGGTCATGCCTATAAGCCCACCGTCCTCAAAACTGCGCTACCGATCTACGCCGCAGGAGCTGTTCAGTTCGGTATTTGAATTCGAAATAGTGCTGTAGCACCGGCGAAAACATTCCGGACTTCATCCTTTTACTTTACCTGTTCCCGGGTCCGGGAACTTCTCCCTTGTCACGGCGTCGCACACTCCGCACCCGCCTGCTATCGCAGGATTGCGATGGAAGATTGGAGCGCGCAATTTGTGAGGTAGAAAGTCCTTTAATTATTTGAATTGGCTGGCCGCTTTCTTCAGTTTCAATGCAGTCTTGATCGCCGCTTACACAAGAGGAGTCATTTTAATTAATCAAGTCTAATAAACATGAAAACGAAAAAGAAACAGAAGAAAAAACGATTAAATCCAATAAAAAAGCAACGCAATCAACGAAAAATATCGCGTCCTATCGATTGGCGGGGAAGCGGGGTGAGTACGGTAGTTGCAGTGACATTTGCCGCATGCCGCAAGGGAGAATGCCGCGATAGGGGAGAAGTTCCGTTACCCCCTGTTCCCAGAATCATTTCGCACTTTAGAGATCAGCGTACGAATCCACCTACTGCAATATACATCTCATCTGAAATAGCCACTGCAAGTAAGTGTCCTTCCCTTGTAAGTCTACCACTTAGGCACCCATGAGCCTGAGCCTTCATCCCTATTGCGTTCAGATGAGTTTTAACATCGAGAGTACAATATGAAGACCAACGTCTGAAAGATGCTGCGATGCCCTGAGTCAAGGTCCTGCTCCAGCGAGCAAGAGAAGTAAAACGGGTCGATTCCAAAAGTATCATTCGTGACCTTAGCCGTAGCAGGATCTTGACGGAGCTGAGGTCGCAGCCATTCGTGCAAGCGAAAGCTTGGACGTAGACGTCACAATCTCAGGGTTCACAAAGCTGAATAATGTAAGACAGAAATAAGTCGAATGTAACTGGTATTACGAGACAGATCACACCGTTTAAGCGAAGAACAGTTTGTGAAGCAATCGATCGAGCAGCTATCAGGACTGATCTAACCAGGAAGGATCCCAAGTCGAAGTGGCCATTTGAAATGAGACCTACACTGCTGGACGTGTTTTTGGATGCTGAGTTCAAATCTGCTTTCCAAATTCGCCAAGCGTTTCTCTGAACGAAGTTATGAGGAACGCTTCAGGAAGCTTAACATAAGAAAACTTGAATTACATGGATGTGCTTAGTTTCACAACGGCGGCTTGGTGTAGTGGTAAGCGTGACGCTTCATGGGCGAGAGGCTAGGGTTCGGGTTTTGTCTGGGACGTAATTTTTAATTATATAGAACTTTTCCCTTGAGGACTAGAAAATATTCTCATGGTGGTTTTATCACGTTTTATGACCTTAATGCTTTTGCTGATATTCATCTACATAAAATAATACTTCAGTTCTACTCGCTCTATACTCTATATTCTATAAGTTCTACTCTATATTCTTAGTAGGATAACTTTTGCCACTTCACGAACAAATGTGACACTCTAGCACGAAATGCTTGAAACAAAGAGGCTTCTCACAATGGGAGCAACGGATGAAAAAAAAAACTCGTCATAGCCCGTTGCTTTACACTTACTGACCCCAAGCCAGAAGGAAAACAGAACTGTGTAAGCGTCCCAAAATCACCCGGGTGAGTGCTTAAGTAGCCGGAGGCATACCACGAATAAAAGAGAAATTTCTTAAAAAAAATCCAACCGCACAGAACTGAAAGTAGACAAGCGATAGTAAGCGAAGAATGGGGTCTCGTCTGTACGTCTCATGTGTACACGCAAAAGTTGAGATCATGAGCTATTCCATATGAGCTGTTGCATTTAACCATATTTTCAAGAGGAAATAAGAAATGAGCTTTTATTGGCTGTATTAGCCTCGCGGTAGCCTCGAGCAAGGTGTCATTCCCTTCAACTGCTTTTGTGAAGGTGAGGCGCACTGAATAGCTTTCTAGTCTTTGAGTCCCCTATCAAGAGTGCCGGTGCTGGTGAGTCCGGAGCTGCTACGCACCATCGCGCCCAATCTAGCATCAACACCAACTCTAGCATCATCATTGCTCATCATATGCATTATACTCTACCGGACCTCCAAGTTTTGTGCATGGAGGAATCTCCCACTCGGTAACAGGTAGGTAGGTAGGAGAAGGTATCAGCAAAGCATTAAAAGGTCATAAAACGTGATAAAATCACCGTGAGTATTTTCTAGTCCTTAAGGGAAAAATTCTATATAACGCAAAAATTCCGTCCCCGACAAAACCCAAACCCTACCCCCTCGCTCATGAAGCGTCACGCTTACCACTACACCAAGCCGCCGTTGAGAAACTAGGCACATCCATGTAATTCAAGTTTCTTATGTTAAGCCCCCTGAAACCACCCTCAGAACTCCATTTAGAGAAACGCTTGGCAAATTTGGAAAGCAGATTTGAACCAGCATCCAAAAACACGTCCACCAATGTAGGTCTCATTTCAAATGGCCAGTTCGACTTGGGATCCTTCCCTGGTAAGAAATTGCAATACATAATCTTCTAGAAATCTCAAAATGTCGCGATTCTTGGGTCACAATCATGAAGTCACAACAAAGCGTTCAAGCGTGCTGCAATTTCAATGACGCTACCAGGTGCTTTATGCTACCAGGTTTCCCTTTATTTCTAAGCCATTTCGAATACTTTTCGTTCATACTTTTTCTAGGACATACACTGCGTTCAATAATAATACAGCCTCCCATGAATTTCACGCAACTTCACGTTCCAGGGCACCTCAAGAGGAATCTCACTATGGGAAATAAGCTCTTCTCCGACCGTAAGTTGTAGCCCAACGACAAATTACATCGCAAGAATATGGACAATTTCCCCTCCATTTTGTCGGAAAATGTCACTTTGCCTGTGCTCAATTATTCCCAAATGATATCAAAGGGAGGAAGCTGCTTTACTAATATTCAATTGGGCCCCAACTCCATTAAATTACCCTCAAAATAAAATCGTCTAAGCTAAAGTAAAGGCCATCAATGAGTTCCTGGTCAACTTGGTCCAAGTATCGACGACTGCATTCTGCACCTCATCGATGCCTCCATACTGCTTGTTCAATTCGGAATCTGCCTTTCTAATGGATTAAGCCGGAACTGTTAAGGGCAAAAGGTTGATTCGGTGCCAACTGGACCAGGCCTGGGTACTCTGGCATAATTGGGGCATTATGCTGCTTAAATACGAAGTTCTGCTGCCAATTCTGAGCTAAGTAGGAAGGAGAGCACTGCGCATCACAACTCGATAACCGGAAAAGCTGAGCTTCTTCTGAACACGCCGTAAACGAAGACGTTAACGAGAAGAAGCTGCCGCCTTGACCAAGACTTCTCCTTCCTTAAAACTTCCCCAGGGAAACTGAAGCCATCCTTCCTCAGTTCGAGCCAGTAGAACCTGTTTCAATCTGAGGCATCACAGTTGAACTTTTTTCATAGAAAAAATAACAACCTAGAGAACGAAACATCAAGAAAAAAAAGGTAAACGACCAGCCACAAAAAAGCATCTTACTCCGGTCGTTTCGGATGCATTTAGACGGCCCGCCCATCCAATTTTTGTCCAACAAAAAGCCCACACTTATTCATCACGTTCCAAACTGTAATATTCGAGACATCGAGCTTTACAGAGAATTGATTTCCGTTCGTGACTGGCCGCATTCATACTAGGTGCGGCATCCTGCAGTCAAGTGTCTAGTGTATAGAAGAATTTCCACACTAAAATGCTGAGATAAGAGGGGTAAAAAATAAAAGTTTCGCGCGCATGCACCGACGGTGAGCGGTCGGTTCGAAAGCGCTCTCC
>UZAF01017289.1:6223-50080 GCA_900617895.1 Haemonchus placei
ATGGCTATTAAGTGTGTTTGATGACTGCACTGGACTCCCTGAAACCAACCTTTTGAAAATTTCAAAACTATTTCAATTGCAAATCGACAGGTTTCCTTTATCGCCGGCACTTCCGCTTTCTTCCAAAGCAGGGATTTCCTTTAGAATGTCTTCGAAATCATCTTCCATTCCACGTTTTCCCCCTTAAAGGAAAAACGTCGGCACTTAGCGATACCTAAAGGCTCCCACTCCTCCCAAACTTCGACCAAAAAACCGCCCGAATGAGCGAGCATTCCTGAAACGTGAACACTTTCAGCGCTGTCTGCGAAACCGCCTTTGAATGCGGCGAGGGCGTCACCAAGGCTTAGCCAAGGATGTGGAGCGAGTCCCCGATCGTCTGTCGCCAGGTAATACCAGTTTCCTGACAATACTTTTCTTTTCGTACTTTGGGGTAGAAACTGGAGAGAATCAGTAAAACTTTTTGCTACCTCAAATTGTATTTACTTCCTCTGTTTATTGATTTGTTGAGAGTTGTTTATCCCCTGTTTATCGTTAGATTTTGCATTTATAGCATCTCTCAAAACTTCTGACTTTCTAAATCCTTCAATTTTTTGAAATTTCAAATTCTTGAAACTCTACTGTACTGTAAAATAGTGTACTGGTAGCCCACGAAATGTAAATCTCATCGTTGATTTCAGCTACTCCTCACATACCTCAGGGATAGGAGCCAGTCCTCCAATGGCTAGGCGCTCCCCTCAAAGTAACAAGGTTGGTAACTGAGCAAATTGTTTTTTCATTTTTTGAATTTTTGATTTTTTTCGCCCGGGTTTCCATTTTCTTATTTATGTTGTACAATACAAAGTGCGATTAGTTTTATAATTCTAACGCTCAGTTTGCAATTTCGCTTCAATTCGCATTCCTTTTTTATATATTACTCAATTTTATATTTAACTAACTTTTATGTTTAATTTTAAATTTTAACTTTTATATTTGATTCAATTACTTTATAAAAAAATTCCTTTTGACTTACACTCCACTCGGCTTCAATGAACCTCAGCTCTTTTCTGTTCTTATCGAAATAAAATTAAGGCGATTCTGAGGAATAAAATCGATTTTTCGATTTGTTCAAAGCCTCAGAAAGCAATTTAGAACGATCAAGTTCTGGAATTGGGCCCCTCATTCCGATCGATCGATAGCTACTTGGCACATTGAACACCTGAAGAAAGAATTTATGACATAGGATAGTTCATGAGGTAACCAACCATCTGGCCACATTGATATCTGTCAAGCACCAGTGGTCCATAAATCTTCTCAGCGTTGTTGGCTTTTCCATCCAATTCATGGGTTAACAAAAAAAAATTCACCAGCTTATTTTAAAGCGATTCTGTCCAAATCCAATTGATCTGGTTCAACTGGTTTTTGGGGTTGTTTTTAAGCACTTTTTGATGACTAGAGGAGCGTTGACGTTTTTTTTTTCTTTGGAATTTTTTTACAGTTCCAGTCGCTACCTGTTCCCAAAGCAGCTTCAGCTTTATAATGTCCTTTTCGTTGTTATGTTGGCGTAGGTCTTTGGAATTGAATCAAGTTGTCATTGAAAAAATCAAATTTGTATGATTTTCGGGCAATTAGAAAAGATTTCTCACCTTGCACTCTAGAAAACTCGGTTTTTTTACACGTTCACTTTTTCCCATTTTACTGGGAGCTTTTCTATGAGATCAATCCCAGATAACAACTGTGGGAGAGTCTTTTCTGAGAAGTTCTTCTGAAAAATTTAGCAGAAAATTCAAAAAAAAACCATGAGTACTGAAGAAAGCTAGAAAATCCGCAGGATTCATGGACTATAAGGCTTCTCGGAAGGCGTGAAAGTAGAGGTTGTACGAGATTTCCATGACGGAAATGGCATGGAAAAGGTATTTGGACGAGAATTCGATTGTTGCAATAACGTAAAAAGCTGCTGGCTACATTAAATCAAAAATATTCAAAACTGCTTTCCACTGTGGCCATGGGTTACAAAAGTTGTATGAATTTCCAACATCAGTGTCCCCTGTATGTAATGATGCAACCTCTACAATGCCGTAAAAACTCGTCCGTTATTGGGTGTCGCCCGATACAATCTGGAATCCTTTTACGCCCAATATAGGCCGTTTTTTGATCTGAAAGGGCCACGTTTGGTATACAAGCGAATTACAGATTCATCCTAAGGGGGAATCTCGGGAGTCCTTTTTATCGTCAATGTGCCTTCAATCAATAGCTGCTAGATTAAGCAAAATTGCAGTTATTACTCAATCAGCAGACCCCCTTTTAGTGGAAAAAAATATCCTTTCGAAAAGCCTCTTCGATTTTGAGTGGCAGTCGAATACGTTGTGTACTTCTTAACGTGAAGCTTTTCGTTTACTGATAAAAAGAAAACTGGTAATGTGACATTCTTAACAATAGGGTCGTCATTTTGAACCCTTCAACTCGTCTCTATTCTCAAATAATCTGATTAGCCCTTCAACTTTAGCCCTATGCATTTCATGCTTTGTCTTCTTCATTAGTAATGGTTTTCTCATCAAATGAATCGTCAGTTCGATTCCCTTCAACTCGTTTCTATTTGCACGGCGCTTGTAATATACTAAAAAAATTGTTTTAACAAAATTTTCCCTCTATGTGAAACAGTTTTTGTTGTAATGAAAATCTATTTTTCGAAAAAAAAATTTGACGGTATTTCCGATACCACGAATTATCAGGGGTTTTTCTAGAACTTTTACAAAAATTTCGAGTTACCAGAAACCTGCTAAGAAAATTTCCTTACAGTTTTTAAAATATCTTCAAAAATCCACAAACTTTTGAGACTCTCAGATACTGAAACTTTGCTGTTCGGGAAAATTCTTTCAACAAAACTTTACTTCATTGAAAATTTTTGAGGAATCTTCATGAAATTTTACTAGAATTTGAAAGTAGTATGAATCTGTTCTTCTTAGAAATGATTTCGATAAAATCGGCATGCCCAGCCTTTCTGAGAAAAATGACCGATCCAGTCATGCGTTGCCTGTCTCAATTCGCATTTATCACGCTTGGCCGCTTACCGAAGAAGGGTTTCGGCAAGTGGCAGCTAGCGAAAACAGTCTGAATGGAATGGTAGACTTTTGAAAAGCCTGGATTCTTCGTGATAGAAAGTGTTCTGACAGTGGACGGTAAAAAATTTTCCCCACTAATTTGTCATATTTGCATTGGCCACCGAGTCTCTTTGCTTTGGAGTGAAAAGATAAAAAACGAACATACTTCCGACATGGCCCAACCACTGTGGGATACGCACACGGACTTTTCATCGTTCAAAAATCGTCATTGTGTTTGAATGGGTAACTGATTCTACAATGAGTTTCATGGGCCAAATGATGCACGATTTGGTAACTTTACCTTCTTAGTCGGAAATTTAATCAAGTAGTTAAATCCAAGGTGGAGATGGGATTCATCGATCATTGCACAGGCCACCATCTTGTATACTTTGGAACTGTTCAACTGTATGTGCCTTCACGTATAGCTGGCTACAGTAAGCTTCCTGGGTGCAACGCGTGCGTCCCGGTGCGAATAGTGCAGTAAACTTTATGGCTTCCACAACGTCCCCTTTCGTGAGAACTCGTCCCCTTTCAGGTTTGTACTTCAGCTACACCGGTTTTGAGGTTCCTATTACACCCTACATTAGCCCTTTTCGACTCGATAACGTCCCTTGTGCTATCTTTGGGGGTCACAGGTTCAATGTGGAAAGANGTGCAACGCGTGCGTCCCGGTGCGAATAGTGCAGTAAACTTTATAGCTTCCACAACGCCCCCTTTCGTAAGAACTCGTCCCCTTTCAGGTTTGTACTTAGCTACACCGGTTTTGAGGCTCCTATTACGCCCTACATTAGCCCTTTTCGACCCGATAACGTCCCTTGTGCTATCTTTGGGGGTCACAGGTTCAATGTGGAAAGAAATCTCAGAAACAATTTTAATCGTGAACCCTGGCTTTGAACAATCTCAAAGAATCCTGCAAGGCACAGGTTATGGGAATGTGATTCGATATAGCTTTATGGTGTTTGGTCCCCGGACCATTTTGTTAGAAATGGCCTTTTCCACTACCCTAATCTACCTCGGATGGGATTAATCCATGATGCCTTCACTAGAGTCCAAATAGTATCGCCGTAATCAAATTTACCACTATCGCCTAATGTGCTCCCAACGAGTATGAAGCACATCCAGGCCCCTGTTTTTCTTTTTTGAATAAATTATTCTCTTATACAATTCCCATGGAGATGGTAATGTTTTTTCACAGGTGTATATGCTGCCTGAATTGCTTGTCTCATTACAACTGTCGAGTTATCACCTCTATTTACCAATATGTTTATTTATCCTCCCATTAATTTATTTATTAATTTGTTTACTTATGTAAAAAACCCAGTCAATCATTTTAATACACGAAAATATGCCCTGAAATTGAATCAGGGAAGGAATACTTTCAAGGCTTGATTCACTGTAATTCATATTTGTGCCAATTCTATAAAAAATAATAGCTGATATAGTTATATGTTTATTATTTGGTTGTCAATGGTTATTTTTCATACTTTCCTTATAATTCTATATTATTTATGAACTACATGTGGCATTTTTGTATTCTTACTCGTTTATGTAAAATTCTTCTCAATTTCAGTCAAATTCACCGGTGACCGAAGATTCCTTGGTAACGATTCGGATGCGACCTGACGCTATGGGGCGGTTTGGGTTCAATGTCAAGGTGAGAGCAATTATTTGAATTAATTACTGTAAATCGTTTTTGATTGTAATCTAAAATAAAAGTCGATTCTGTTGTTCAGGGCGGTGCTGATCAAAACTATCCCGTAATTGTATCGCGAGTAGCACCAGGAAGTTCCGCTGACAAGGCCCATCCACGACTGAACGAAGGCGACCAGGTACATTTTCAGATGATGGTTGTTATTTACCGTAGTGGAGTTAATACATAAATAATGAGCAAAATTCAAATTAATGGGTGGAAACAGACGAGGGTGGCCCAAAATTCATCAGGGCTTTTTTTGTTAGGAGAGCGGCAACCGATTACCAAGTCAATGACCAGTGAAAGTCCACTTTTTGTCCTTCTACACCCTGGCACATCGTCCGTTTGCAGGATTTTAAAATTCTTCCTCTGCTGCACCAATTAATTCCATTATAGCGGAACATTTTCGATAAAAGTAGAAATTACTCTCGAGTATTGCTACAGTAGAAAGCGCTTCAGAATTTCAAATAATTTCGTTTCAATAGTGGAGTAGTGTAGGACACGGATCTTGCGATACAGTAATCCACAGTCGTGATCCCTAGCTTATCTTTGTCTATGGAAAAACTCTGTCTCGAATTCACACCACTGGCGTCCAGTGGAGCTTGCCCAAGGCCTTCACTTGTTGTGTCGTATATGTGACGGGTTTTAACGATTACTGTAGAACAATATCCGCGAATTTCAAAAACTGTGGTGTACCTATGCTTCTAGAACTCAACACCTACTTCTACCCCTCAGTTTTTGAATTTCATTTTTTTTTTCCGCACATAGGAAGGTGGTTGTGATCAATCGATAATAACTGAATGAGTGAATTTTAATAATTCAATGATTCAAAAAAAAAAATAAAAGGGTTCTAAGAGTAGTGGTAAAAAGGAATTAACATCGTAAGGATAAAGTGCTCGGTGGCAGGAAACCACAAGGTAGGGTTCTAGTCCCGTCTTAGGCCTACAACTCACAATCCTTGTGGAACTTAATAGTTGAATTTTGATAATCTACAGTTAAATAAAAAATAAATGTTATTAATGAAAAATAAAAGATCTAAATATATCGCCATACACAAAATGAATTTTTCCATGTTTCATCGTACTAAACGCCTTTTTTTCAAGGTCCTCTTCATCAATGGCCGTGACGTCACGCCGATGTCCCATGATACCGTGGTTGATTTCATCAGAAGCGCTCGATCGGCACNTTAATGAAAAATAAAAGATCTAAATATATCGCCATACACAAAATGAATTTTTCATTCATTTCATCGTACAAAATGCCTTTTTTTCAAGGTCCTCTTCATCAATGGCCGTGACGTCACGCCGATGTCCCATGATACCGTGGTTGATTTCATCAGAAGCGCTCGATCGGCACCAAACGGCGGCGAGCTCGTCCTAACGATTAAGCCCAACGGTACGATCCACCCTTCTGTTTCTAACATTCTTTTTTTTCCTTTTTTATTCGGTTTTCATGATTTGTGAACAGGTTACGCAGACTAACTAAAACGAAAATTCAGTCCGGCACTCCTCTTATAGTAACCTCCCAGCTTACCCTACCACCCATCCCCGTGTCCCCCGTGTCCTTGCCCAAAGCCTTTTTTCGACCCGTCGTATATGTGACGGGTAAAAATTTGCGTATTAACACGTGCCAGATTACTGTAAGAGTCAAGTGCCGGACTGAATTTTCGTTTTTGTCGCAGACTATGGCATAAAAGCGCCCGTCAATGAGTTGTTTTTTTAGTACCACTTCGTCATTAACAGTAACTTTTTCGGCAAAGCCCCTCTCTTTGGGTTATTACTGGGATCCATAAGTCCTTGAACTAACAATAAAACCGCTCACAACAGGCTTCAGGAAGAGATTCTTTTGAATCGGTCTTTTCATGAGTTAACTGAACAGCCCCGTGGAAGAAAAATCGCCTTTCGAAGGAATGTTCTGCATTTTTTACGTAAAATTAGTACAGAAGCGCTGATGTTGAATGAGGAATAACAAGTGGTTTCGAAACGAATCAACTGGTTTTAGTGTATCGACTTGGCGAAGAAGTGGAAGAACCGGAAGGTGCAGCTCTTCCGGAACAGATGCGTGTGGCGGAAAGTGTGCCGCGAAGCGATAAACTATCCCATTCCCTTAGACTNCTTTCAATTTTAGCAACTCTATCGAAAAAAACCGGGTATGACGATGAATGACTGCCGATTAACGTCGAATCTCAATAAAAATAGGTAACTCTCAGATTTTTGATTACCAGTTATGGAACTGTTGAACTCTTGAATTGGTAAGTAACGGACCCTTTTTTTTAGGTACCGAGATGTATGTCCTTATGATGCGACAAGGGTACGATTAAGCTCATCCCCAAATGGTGATTACATAAACGCTAACTTTGTTAATGTAAGTTGAATCTATTTGATCAATTTTTTATTTATTTTTTTTTTTTGATAATATTGGGCAGACGTATGAGACCTCAAAAATCTATTTTAAAAGTTAAAAACACCAAAAAAGTCTTTTTCTTTGATTCTACTTACTTCTACTAATTTTTTCTATTTTCTTATTAAACGGCCAAACTTTAGATGGAAATCCCTTCGTCGGGTATTGTAAATCGCTACATCGCCTGTCAAGGACCATTGGCCCACACTTCAGCCGATCATTGGCTTATGGTATGGGAGCAGTTATGTACGCACATTGTCATGCTCACCACTACTATCGAACGAGGTCGAGCCAAATGTCATCAGTACTGGCCAAGGTGGGATTTTGCAACAGAGGATATTTTTCTCTTTCAAGGGTAGTCGCAAGGGCGAATCTGTACTGGGCTACATGAAGGGGTTGACAAGCGCTGATTTCTCCACTTTTTCGATTGATTGGAGAAAAAGCTCAAGAGCTGCTTCTTAAGGTTACACGAAAGTCATGAGTATGGTCGTCTTTTGGTAACTTGTATCCGTGATCATGACACGCCAAACTGCTCCTATCGTGAATTTTCCGTCCGGGATCGAACGGTCAGTTTCATTTCAATTTTCGTTTATACTTAACTATTCGGTCGACTGTTCTGGCCATGAAAGATGGGATGGCTTTCCCCGTTACTCGTCCCGATCCCGATCTTGACTGAAATGGAATAGCTATTCGGGGGATAACATTTTTAAATGGTAGAAGGAGCATAGGATAGGGAGGGCAAGGGATTTTCAGAACGCAGCAAAGTCCTAGTTTGGTCCTTTCGTTGCTTTGAAATTCGCCCTTTTTCTCATCATTTTTCATTTGATGGCTCTCTGGCAGAGCACCCCTCCTCCTTTCTTTCTCCTTCGTCACTACTTTGAATTGGATAGAGCGACTTTCAGCAGCTAATCAACTGAAAACTGCACAAGTTGTAGACTTAGGATGTCCTGAAATTACTAAAATAGTCCTGACGTTGCCGTGACATACAGTGTTACTTGAATCTGCTAGTGAAAAGACGAAACTAATGCACTTAAAGTTTTTTTGTTCCAGTCCAAAGAAGAGCGACGAGTGACTCAAATGCAGTACACTGCGTGGCCTGATCATGGTGTTCCCGACGATCCACAGCATTTCATCTCATTCGTCGGTGAGGTAAGTGATGAAACAAAATTTGGAACAATTCCAGAACGAGACCATCCTATCGTCTGCAAGTACTAAAAAGTATGTTATTAGGTTCGCCGAGCACGGGCGGGCAGTGTCGACCCGATTGTCGTGCATTGTTCGGCAGGAATCGGTCGTACCGGAGTACTGATTCTGATGGAAACGGCTGCATGTCTTGTGGAGGCAAACGAGCCAGTCTATCCGCTCGACATCGTACGGGTAATGAGGGATCAAAGGGCGATGGCCATTCAAACAGCGGTTAGTTTCAGTTTTTCCCAAGAAGAGATCAGTTTCAGCAAGGAAGTAAACGATCCTGCCCAGAGAGCAGCATGGTGTTGTGGAATTCCCAGTCAAGGAGATTTCCCACCTTCTCCTCCTCTCCATCCGTCCCTAGTTTACGCTCGCTGGAGGGTCACCTCAACCTTCGTTTTCCAATTACTGCTACCACTTCGATTCCTTTTCCCTTCCCCTGCAAATGTCTGACGTCCAGAAGAAATTTCGGGTGAAGGAGATACCGTGAAAATGCTGACAATAACAGTCCCCCGAAAGTGCCCATACTTAGTAAATTACTTCACAAAGACATTGCCTACCTCTAGAAAAACTTAGCCGCTCTTCCCATACCCGTACGCCATCGCCTTGGAATGTTCTTTGCGACCCGCGCACAAAAATTTTTCCCATAAGAGCGCCGACGCCACTTCTGAAATCATTGTGGTGTGGTGGTGTACAGGTAGTAGGGGCGTGTCGCGATTACGAGATGATGGGATCGAGGTTAGAATGGGACAGTTTTTTGCTGATCACTCTATCTTTGATCACTCTGCCGTCTCTTTCCTTAAAGATTCTCAGCACTCAACCTATTTGGAATACGATTCACTTGCGGTAGGAGGTGGTGGCAGAGGAACTGCTGTCGTCACAGGTGCTAGTGGTGGTCGTCGCCAGTGACTGCCGAATGAATGGCCGCTCGGGAACTCCACCGAAACACGTTCCGTGAGAGTGGCATGTCCAAAGGACTACGCACCGAACCTGTTCTGTGTGCGGTGCGGTAGCGGCTCTGTTGCGTTGGAGCTCTTCTTACTCGGCTGAGGAGTTGGCAACGTAACTACTTGTGCAGGCTTGGGGGAAAGGCGCGACGAGGCCGAAGCAGCTACGCCACCTTCGAGGGAAGGAGTAGGAAATTCTGCAGCTAAGTCGGTTTGGGTGAGTATGGAAACAGTTTAAAATTGCAGCTTGTCACAATTACATATGGATTTCTGTGAGCTCGTATATTACGAGTATTAACCGAGGCCCTATAATGCTTAGAACTGTCTCCCATACACCGTAACGGGTCTCGAAGGGTCTGATAATCATCCGAAAAAGTGCATTTGTAAACTTCAGCTCTAAGAAAACTGCTTCAAAAGATATGCATTCCGTATCAATTGGCACCTGAATTCTGTAATCAGAAAAGCCTAGTTTCTGAAGTTCACGAAACCGTACTTTCAATGGGCGCTATAGTTTTTGTGAATACGCAGTCGAGGCGGTCAGTAACTTAGTGGCGGTTGCACGAAGGACACGCTAAGGGCTGCCTAGAGTTGAAGTTACGCCAGTAATCAGATCCTTGAGAATCTCCCTGCTGGCACTAGGGAGTGTTTGCATTGAGAGAATGGGTCCCACAGAATTCGGGGTGAATTCGGAAGCATTCGTTTTCATCGGTGACGATCAGATCAACGGGCTTGCGTGAGTCGCTTCAGGGCAATTTTCGAAGAACTCCCTTCACTTGTTGCGACGAATACTCCATTCAAGGACGGACATGAGCCTTGAGGTAGGAAACACAGGCGAGGGCATCCAAACAAAGTTCGTGATAGTGCTCAGAAACAGCCCCGAACCAGGTAGCTGATGGTCTACTATATGTACCCTGGCAGCCTCTAGAAAGTACCCGCAAGGAAACTGCTGTACCGGTGAAAACCCTTCAACCGCTGATATCAGAGCGGTTCCGCAGTGGAGACTGGGAGCCTTCTTTGTGGCCGTACGCAAAATTTTTCCTATATGAACAACCATGAGACTGATATGATTGTCCTGTTCCCATGGTGCAAAGGTAGTGGGGGCGTTTCTCAGCCGTTAGAGGGTGGCTCGAATGTCACATGCGGCAGATTTTTGCCAATCACTTTTATCACTTATCAGTCTGTCGTCTCTTCTTCGAAGATTTGCTGCAATCAACCGAGTTGGAATACGATTCACTCGCGATAGGGGTGGGTGGCCTAGGCGTCATCGGCAGAGTCAGCCCGGGTGCGGGCGCCGGTCATCGCCACTGGTTGGCGATCGAGAGGCCGCATCCGAGCAGCCCACCACGGAACGCTTTCCTTAGTGCCCCGTCCTTCGGGACTTGGCGTCTTGTTTGGTGGCGTTGTACTGTGAGGGCTCCGCCGTTGAGGCGAATTTTTCTGCCCAGTGAGGGTTACGTGACTCTTGCGGGCCCTTTTGAATGCGCCGGCATGGCGGTGCAGTTGCCGGGAGCGGTGGCTGCCGTCGTGGCCTACTCCATGCCTGGAGCGAGGAGTGGCGGTGCAATTTTTCAGTGCTGCAACTGGACGGCACGGCCCTGGGCCAATTTTTGGTTAGGGTATGCCCCGCTGCGGCTTAAATTTTGTCTCCGATCGATTGGGTGGTCGATATCGATCAGTCGGCGGCGATGGCTTTGCTCGATCGATCAGCCAGGGAAGCCTTCGATGGGACGAAAAGGGGAATCGGCAAAAAATTGCAATTTGGCAAAAATCCGGGCATGACCGAGTCGGAACCCCGATCCCGTGAGTACCAACGGCCCTATATCGTTCTAAGCCATTCAGCTCGACATTGTGTAGAGTTCGGAGGGGGCTGATAAACCTTGCGCACTGAACCCGCGTACTGAGAATGTAGACCTTCGAACCCGCCCATTCCCTGACCAAATGATCACCCAACAGCTGGCCAATATACGAGATCAGTGAGACCCGACTGAAAGGATTCCCCTCGTCCGTCCTCCAAGCAAAAAAAACCGACAACTCCAAGACCTTACCCTTCTCATTCCTCGGTGGCTTCCATCGACCAGTCAATGGATCGGCCTCTCAGGTACCACAGCCGCCCACATCCCGTCTCGCTGCTCCATATCTGACGCTGGTCTACCATAGGCACAACATTATGCCTGCTAGAGTGCCACATTAATTCCATTCAAAATTGGAAGCCAGCGTTGGATATGTAGCAGCGTGATACCTGTTAACGGATATGAATCCGCTAGTGGAACGTGGTGACGTCTGGGCGGCAGTGGTTCAGGCCCGGGTAGGTTTGGGCCGAAATATTCAAAGAGGCGCCACCCGCAACCAGAATGACTCCCTTCGGATGCCTACCCCATCGACCCCCTTCCTAAGTGAGTCGTATTCCAACAAGGTTGAGCGCCACAAATCTTTATTAGACGGCAGGCTGATAATTGATTGAAGCTCGCCGATGTCGAGTACTCGACCGATCGAGAGCAAAATTCATCGCGCTCCTGGCGTCTATCCCAGCCAAATCCCGGCCCTTCTTCAAAAAGGAGAGGTCTGGACTGTCGGTCGCCATCAGCGGCAACCGCGACACCACTATGGCGCAAATAAAAATTCCTTCAGAGAGGTGGATCTCTCCTCGCCGGAGAGATGCCGTCTCCAGCGACGGAGCACTCACCTCCCGACGATCTCACAGCACAGGCTCGGTGCAGCTCATAGCCGTCGACGGGCTACGAGCCGTGGTGCCGTGGATGAGCCCTATACGGTGGCTCAATCTCTGACTAACGGCGCTCGACCGCCACCCGAAGTCGGGCCAACTTCAAAAGTGACGCCTCTCCCATCGACGCCCTTCGCAAGTGAATCGTATTCCAACTCGGTTGAATACCGCAAATCTCTGAAGGGAGAGACGGCTGATTGATAATTGACAAAAGTGATCGGCAAAAACGTGCCAACAACGGTTTTCGAACCCACCCTCTTACAGCCGAGAACCGCCCACACTACCTGTGCACCATCGAACTACGATGTTCACGGTGATCTTATAGCCGCTTTTATGGGTGAGGCTCCACCCGCCGCTGAGAGACGAGGAGGTAGTGCAAGTCTCCTAAGAAATGGCAGATTTTCGACGGTAATCGCTGTTTGGCAGAAAATTGTAGGGTTCCGTCGTCGATCTCACTCGTTCTTGACCAGCACCGCGCATTTAACCACTCAACCATGTGGAACACGTTTTCGTTGCTGTACAGGGCCTCATTACACATGACCTGCTTGAATGAATATACTGAAGGCCTCGGCAGAAGTAATAGATCCCATCCTCCCAGATCTCATGATCCTGATGCTTTCTGCGTAGTAAGAGCTCTCCCCAACTTATTCCCATAGTCCATCCTTTTTCTAGTCAAAAAAACACCAAGTCGTACTAACTCGTCCGAAAAAGTGCTTGAATTCACCATGTTCACTTGTTAAAGTTTATTTGTTTGCTCCCACCCACATCAACTTCCCAGCCGAGACATTCGAATGACACCACCCCCTGCCTCCTCATCTCTACCCCGGGAAGTGGTCCGTCCTCACGTTACCTATATGGAACTGAACGGCTATTACCCTGATAGTTTCCCTATACTCTACCCATGCGACCTATCCCATTGTGTTTTAGTAGATGCGTGTATCTCTCGATAAGAGAGAACAGAGAAAAATTGTTGGAGGTGGGGCGCGCAGGGAGGGAAGACCAGGAAGGGTCAGAGAGTCGGGAGGGAATATTTTCAGGTTAGAACTCATAACATCCAAAAATGGAACTTAGGATTCGTTACTTCAGAGTAAAGGTTAAACGCTTTCCCTTATTTTCAGGGTCAATATACGTTTGTATGCGAATCGATCTTGCGTGCTTACAATGACGGTATTATCAAGCCGTTAGCCGAATATCAAAAACGGTAACCGGCCGAGGACCAGTTAATCCCGCCCCCATCCGTCCGTCCATCCGTCCGTCCGTCCGTGTATGCAAGATACGAGTCAGCAGGGTCTTCCACTAATACTATATTGTTCGACATGAAACCAAAGCCATTCGCGAAAAATCGCGCGTGTGTTGTAGTGCAGATTGTTATTTTGCTAGTCATACTGTACTTCATTCTCCTTTTTTCCTCGCTCTCTCTCTCTACTACCGTATCTTTCATGGCATTTCCTCCACATGTTTTTTTTGTCATTCGCGTTCGTTGATAATGTTGTAAAACACCCCCGAAACGGTTATCAGAGAGCCCTCTTTGTGACAGAGGGTGGTCTCGTTGTTATTATTTTTCTATCGTTTTTTTTTNNTTTTTTTTCTTTTCTACTCCTTTTTATTGGTGCTTACGTAGAAACAGAGTCGCCAGTTTCGCTCATGCTCTGTTCTGAAGAGAAACTAAATCGATTTGTATGAAATAATAATTCTGTGATCATAGTTATTGTAGAGTACAGCTTGATCCGCTTGATTTTTTTTGTAGAAAACCTTGTCTGCTTCAAAATCTGTCAAGAAATGTGTAATATTTTATGCAGTCGTTCATTTCAAACGTGCCTATGTCGCCCGCTTCAGTGTTTGGACTGTAATTACAGACCGACGGCATCCCAGCTTCTTCTCGAGCGCGTGCATTCATAGTATGACGCCGTTGAAGATGGCGTCCCGTGGATGCGCTAAGCCCCTAAGCCTGTTAGGTTAGAGAAGCTAAGTGTTTTAAGAGAGGAAATTCTTTCCGCATTGACCAGAGGATACACCCAACTCGTACAAAATGGTCATACAGATGGTCGCATCTCCGCCCACATCTGACGAGTTCTCCTGTGCATAACTTAACCTCCCAAAGAAATGTTGAGTACTGCACATTGAAAAGTACATGACCATTACCCTCTTGGAATAAACAGACCAATTAAACGGTGGCGTACCAGGCGCTTCCTTAACAGCGCTAATCCAATCAACAGGACAGCGCGATGTTATCAATAGAGCACCTTTTTCTGCACCGGACAACTCGTCCGGAACCAGTTAGAAACCGTTTGAAATGGACATCAATGCAATCTAATTTTATAGAACCGTAATAATTTTCACCAAATTCAGAAACTTGTCTATTTGTTGCTATTATTTGCATATTTGAAGTGATATTGAAGAATGCCTTGAATAAAAACATTTATGTTATAAAAGTGAAACTCTTATGTGTCAAACTATTCACAGTATACAATACAAACAATGAATGAATGGAAATGCTAGTACGATTCGATCGACGGGGATTGATAGGAAGACGATAAGGCTAAAAACTGCTTGGAACCCCATCGTCTAATTTCTACAATGAAATGTCGAAAAACAAAAGAAATGAATCAGTCATTGAAGAAATGAAAATTTCTTATTGATATCACCGGAGGATCAAAGAAATGCACCAAAAAACACTTCATCAAGGTCGCGAAATGCTTTTTGTGCTCACAACTATCGGCAAGTGGGTTGAGGTTCGACAAAGGATGCCTCAAAAGCATTAACGACGACATACATACGTACCTAACAAGTTCCAAACTTGCGCTTATCAACATTTTCATGCGTATATTTAGAGTTTCCACGCAGAAACTTCACAAACTATAATCACTACGGGAATTATTTGATGATATCATTATAAATACAAAAAGAAAAAATGTGACAAGAGATAGTCGAGATCTTCCCGACGACAAGAACAATATGAAAATACGGTACAATCTCACCGATATGTAACCCTGATGCCCGAATGAAGAACTATGAATTTCCAAACGGCCACAGATCGTCCTGCAAACTGTAGCCGCCATGGAATTCGCTATGGGCGACCCTGTCAGGGCCTTATAGAGATCAAGAACGTCGTTACGGAATCGCTTAGTCGAGCATTAGATTCATGGACAATTTTTCCTTGTCTATCACATCTGGCCAGCAGCTACCATCCAATTCACGACATTCACCGTGCATACGACAGTGAATAGAGCACATTTTCAGTTCATCGAAAACTGCCCAACGTACTGTTGTTGAGGTGGGAAGGGTTGCATTCCTTGAGAATATCCAGCAGGGTAGCCAGCTGGTGGAGCCATCGGTTCCATCATCGGTCCGGGAGGACCCATCGGTGCTCCTCTCATACCCATCATACGTTGACCGCCCATGAACCCCGGCGCAGACGGATCGACGCCGCTAGCGAACCTGAAATGAAATGCTTTTAAAGCATTAAAACGATTCTTCAATATAGATTAGCAACTTGAGCACCTAGATAGTCGAAAAAAAAGGTAGCCGGGTAAATCAATTGCGGAAAAAGCCCCAATAATGACTGGCTGCAGGTAAAATTACTGACCGATCAATTGAACATCCACTTTTTCGGCAAATATATATATGCAAATATTGATGCTCTTTTCGAATTGAACGCTCGGTTGAAGTAAGCAAAAGAATCACGAAAAGATTCCCAGCAAAATCATGAATTTCCCTTCTTTCCGAGCTTTCGAACAGTGCTGACAACCGCTTCATTCAACTCGGGCCTCATTTGCCAGCTGTTTTTACAAAGTTTCAAATAAGTGAGAGCGAAATGCAAGAGGGGAACAGCTAATTTAGCTACAGTCATTCTCATTCAGCTCACGTCCCCTGCCTATCCCAAGTACATTTCCTTTGAAATCCAGAACATACCGTGAAGCATGCAGCGCATTTGAATAGCCCAAAAATTCTTGGAACTTGAAGGCTTAATATGTAAATAGCCTCATTGAAGTAACAGATAATCCGATTCCGACAAAATTTGGCAGCCAATTTTATTGAACTCTTCACAGAGAGAAAATGGAAGGACTACTGGTGGCGTAGAGAACTTAAGAATTCACACAGAAAGCTTCCAACAATCACAAGTAGTACAAATATGATTTAGGATGTAATATCAATTGAAAACAAAGAGACAGACGATAAAATAACCAAATTCACCGTGTCTGTTGCATCTTTTGCATGTGCATAAAGTACTGTTGTTGTGACATGCTTGCTCCGTTTGGATAGCCTTGGTACATCATAGCGGCTGAAAGGAAATTATCATAAGTTACTCAGGGTGACCCTCGTCGGTAACACACAGGGGAGAATAAATGTTTACAAGATTACTAAAAACTTAAACCTTATAAGTTTCCAAACAGACCTAAGTTAAGGTGAAAAAATATGAAAAAACTGCCATGGAACTCTAAAAGAGACAGAAAATAAGCCTGCGCTTGTACTAATAAACCAGATTTTCTGCCGTAGTACGATTAAAAACTAGTCGAAACCACTCATTTTGCAAAAAAACGTCGCTAACTAGCAGCAAAGTAAACGTAAACTATTTAACAAATGTAACTAAATAAAATGCAACGAAAAAATGAAAACATNAAAAAAAAATTATATGCAAAAATAGACCCAGGCAGACTGAAAATCTGGGAGTGAAGACAACAGGATCGTACTGAATCGGTTCATATAAAGTAGGTGTGATACATAGTACAGAAGTGTTATATAGTCGAGCGTACGAGAGAAGGCCTTTTGCATGACAGTTGACAATTTTTGCCAAGTGAGTAGGTAGCATCGATCGAAGAACACAGTGAAGGAACAGCTCCCAACCATACCCCAAAGAGGACACTGGCTTCGAAAATGATGCGAAAGGGATCAATCAGCGAAAGGGTCAGTAATCTCGTTGTGGTGGTCAAACACACTCTTGGATTGAATAAAACCCTTCCTCACTCAGTAAGCTGTATAAATACCGCCAATGACTATATCACTGAATTGTTTTCGAATCACGGGAATGTAGAGGTTTGTTTGGAAAAAACGACATCCCAAGAACGGTACATTGAAGCTTGATCTCTGCTACTTATTAGATTCTCAGCGGAGAGCCAAGAGGTTAGTAATGCATGAGGAAGACAACAACAAGTCAATGGAGTCACATGACAAAACACTAAACTGATTAGATTGAATGAAAACGAGTTAGAAAAAATATGAGCATCGGCCAATCTCACCTGCATGGCCATTTGCTGTTGTTGACTCATATGCGCTGAGGATGGCATATCGTATCCCGGATACCTTAAAAATTGATTTTCCATGATCCTTCAACAATGGCTACTAATTCACGACTTAAACAATCAGTTAGAAACTTCCGCTTACCCATTCATCCCGAATGCAGGGTTTACCATGCCTTGTTGTGCCATAAACGCAGGATCCGGTGTATTTGGAATCATCCCGCCAGAAGGAGCACACGCATAAGGATTGGATGTTGATGGCTGTGGACCCGAAGATGGGTAAACGGGAGCTGATGGCATTTGCTGCACATACGCACTTTGTTGCATGGCATTATGTTGAGGATAATTCGGCGGTTGAGGTGCGGAGGAAGGAAAGCCAACATTCTGGGATGAAGGGGCCATAGGAAAGTTTGTTGATGTTGCCATCGTCGAAGGTGGAAAATTCTCGCCATGCGATGACGATGGTTGTTGGAAAAAGGAAGCTTGTGATTGGGAATTTTGCGGGAACGATGACGGCTGGTTGGGAGACGTCGATGGAAATGCAGCCGACTGCTGTGGCGATGAAGGAGGTCGAAATGTTGGCGGTTGAGGAGATGATTGCGGAAAACTGCTCGATTGGGATGTAGGTACTTGGGAGGGGAACGGCGTCGAAAGAGGTGCAGACGGTGTCGGTGTTGACGGCGGATTACAATTACTGTTACTTTGAGGGGCCTGAAATATGTTGAAGTAATTCGACTGACTCATATAGCTAACAAAAACGATCCACTTACAGAATGAACCGAGTGGACGCTTTGAGGGCCTCCATGTGAGAATCCTGCTGGAGAGGAGCTCTGGTCAGTTGACGTTACCAAAGGTACCTACAAAATGGAAGAAACTTGCAACACATAGACTCAAATCTCATAGAGGTAGCGCTCTTCAAATCAGAACTGCAGGAATCCCACAAATTTGGGTCCAATCTTTTAGGGAAAATGATCTGGCTAACAATAAGAGGAAGCTACTTAAAAAAGGTAGTGAATGCACGAGTTTACCTGTCCAGCGGCTCCATCATTATCACCAACATCACTGTCAAACAGGGAATCGACCGCATCAGCCCCGAGCATTCCCAGACTATCTGTGCGTATACTTGTAAGCATCTTTGTCATGTTGTCCTCGTTCACAGCGTTGCATCCAAGATCTTCAGCGGGGCTGCGTAAACTCTGCTCTATTATTGCAGAGCTAGTACATGAACTTCCTAGCGGTACACTCCCGGAATTGGCAAGGGCCGGAGGTGTTGGCACCTGAAATGGTCATTGTAATAAATTTTAATACCGTAACAACGAAAGTTCAGGCCACCCCGAAAAGTAATGCTTAATTATGGTGGAACAGGAATGGCTAGGAAGCAAAACAAATAGTAAACCACCAACTTCATTCGGTGACGTCGGGCACATCGAAGGACTTGGGCGCATTCCACAACTGTACGGTGTCGAGTCTGAGGTAGAGAATTGGTTTTGTTGCGACTGTTGTTGAATAACTGGAGTCGAATCAGCCGAGATAGGAAATTGAGGCAATTCCATCGAGGGATACCGTTGACCCATTGTCGATCCATCGGCAGTGGATGTTGATGGCATCGGCGAACAGGAAACAGATGATGATGATGCCGTCTGTGGCGTTGCAAACGAGTTCCCACGGAAATTTGGAGTTGATTTAGACGAAGAAAAATGTCCGTTTGGGGCAGGAAGAGCTCCATTCGGTGGATAGGATCCATGCGGGTAGGAAGCACCATTTGGAAAGACTGGACCGGGAAATCCATGCATAGCTCCTTTACCCTGTTGCTGCATTTCGGGCATCTAAAACATAATATACTATTGTGAACCCAAAATAAATCATAATAGGAAAAGCTGCTCAAAAGGAAACGTACCATCATTCCTGGGTAGAAAGTTCCATTAGGCGTGTGGTAAGGCATGTTACCGTACATGTCAGTAGACGACTTCGATAGTTCGGATACTCCAGATCCTAAAACCCGAGGAACTAAGCCATTAAAATAAAACCGTATTCAGCTAAACGCACCCTCCATCATGCGAAAACCTTGCCGCCACTCCTCATGACCATAATCGTTATTGTCAAGGTGACGCTTCCTGTCCTGAAAGTGAAAGATTGCAGAAAACGTAAAGACTAAAATCTAGAGGAATGGTCTCAAACTAGCGGAAAATTGAACCTACTCGGGTGTTGATAGGGGTCGATTGATACAGCGGTGGAGGCATATTCGATGAAACATTGCTACCGCTTAAATCATTCTTCTGTTTGCCCACATTTTCAGCTCGTTTTTTGGCTTCTTCTTCGAGCCATCTATAAAAAAAACTATATATGTGAAATGAGGAAAAAATCAAATTTAATTCTCTGGAACGGGAATTAATGTAAGCAAAACTACTCGTTGTAGATGGTTATCACTTCACCCAGGTGAATAAGCTCTCACTGCACTTGGCATACAAGGAATTCCAACAAGGAAGTAACCCTAATTAAGGCGAGTTCCGAGTCAACGGCACTTCACTTCACAAATGGGAGATTTTTTGACCAAAAAACTGGGACAGTTACTGACTAGTTAAACTTCTCGCTAACCTCAACTAGACGTGGTATGTTAAGAAACAAATAAATGTCATAAAAACATCAAATTCAAACAAATAAACAACAGACGAAACTTTCAAATGAAAGTGGAGTCAACATTCTGAACCCCTTGTTAAAGCAAGAAGTTCCATAGCGTATAAAAGCAAAAGCCGCCTACACTCGGTTTGGCCTGATCTAGCCGGTGTACTGCCATACTGACATCTTATCAGCACGAATGAATCAGTTCCAACACGGAATTCCTTCTGCTTAATTACTTTGCAACACCCTTATATCGCTCTCTCTTTATCGAAAACTCCGGGAAAAGTAGAACAAAATCAAAATCCGCTAAAGTCAAAAGTTGTACTAAAGTGAGGCAAACACACAATCAGAGTGATGTTCGGCTAGTGCGAAGACGTCACCGAACTTCGGCTACGCTCACGCTCAACTTCTTGCGCTCACGGTATTACTAGTTGAGATCCCTCCCGAAAACTCAGAACTACTGAAAGACTAGCAGTTTGGTCTCCATCTAACAATGACCGATGTGAGAGCATCCAATTGCAGAAGTAATTTGAAAGCTTCTATCAACTCAAGACCCACCACTACAACGAATTCAAAGCAGTACAGAGTGCAAAAAGAACACCAAGGAGCAGCTACGACACAAAGACTTGAGGAATCTCAAAGAAAACAGATGGTGCGATCACATTTCTAGCGAATAGCTCGCCTTTCAGAAACAGCTTTACGAACCACAACATATAAGTAGGAATCTATGTGAAGTACACACCTTTTGCGGAGTTCAAGTCGATCTTCTCGTTCGGCTACAATTTGTCTTTGCCGTGCTTCATTATACCTTTCACTAGCTATAGCAGCGGTTCGCTTCCAAGCTTCCATTGAAGCACGTAAGCGATCGGCGTCCGATGAGGTTGCTGAGGATGAGACCCTAAAGAGCGCCGGAACAAAATCAAGAGCACAGAGTATAGAGCACAGGGAAAAAGGAAAAACATAAAACGCTTCTACAAACATGCACTGCATCGGAGGAGGAATAGTGACTAACACCGGGGGCGGCACGAAGTAAAGCACTGATATGGGAATACGATGGAAAAAAACTTCCACAAAAACGGGATATCGATGTTACAAAAATGAACGTGACGTCGTTTACTTACGGTGGATCTGGTGTTGAGGCATTGCCATTGTTCAGAGTTGAGGACGGTGACTGGCCAGGCATCATAGCAACTTGCATCCTACAAAGCGATTGAACTTCTTGGCAGAATCAAGTTGAAAAGCATAAATCTTCGATAACACGTCAAATGATGACTTTGGCAGAAAAGAGATTCCAATTTTCCCTTCTTGATCAACCCACTTCATATTAGCATTATCCTCAGCTTTGAAGTCAAAACCATGGTCTGAGAACTTCATCTGACTAATGAAAGTTCACCGTTAAAGAGGCTGGTGTCTCAAAAACCAACCCCTGGGAGGTGATGTGTATTAGTACTAACAGTTATCCCTTTCTTTGCAATTAATCAATTAAAACACGATACAGTAAAATACTAAGATTTTCGCTCGGATAAGGGAAAATTGGAGGACACCATAATCGAAACAAATGAAAACGCGAGAAGAAAGCTTTCAATAGTAAAACAAAGTACGAACGAAAGGTATTTAATGTGATAGAGGATTTGATCTGGACGAGTTAGTAGTGACGTATGCAATCCAATAATCTACCGTGCTCACTTGCTAGTTTCCACTTCTATATGGTTTTTGTCGTGGACGTATTCCATGTGCTAGAGGAGACGATGTGTCTATCTACTAATCAACTTCCTAATTAAGCCACGTGCATTTGTTTACCGTTGAGAAGCGTTTAAATTAAAACTGAGTGAACTTTACGATGTGTCGCATGGATCACCTGTCACATGTATATCGATCGAAGCCGACGCCGACGCCCGTTAGCGCCTAGTGTAAATGCTGCCAACAAGCAATATGAGGTCATTGGCTGCTACAACGGAATAGCTGACCGTGACCAAAAAACAGAAAAAAACTCTTCCTACTCAGATTTTCATGCCATCCCTCTCAAAATTTCGGAACAAAGAGCGTATCAGGCTGAAAAGGCTTGGAAAGATGTACAGAAGCTCGCCCAGCCGCCCTTTCAAGACGGGATAAGTTCGCGAAGAACAGTAGTTTTTGACTGGTTTCAGCATCGGGTATATAAAAATCGGCATTCAAATGATTAAAGTCTCCAAAGGAAAACTTAGTGTCGACTTCTATAGATAGAACTGCATCTGAGGGACAACCAGAACAGGATTCTACATTGGAAATTCTCCTGAAGATATCCCTTACATAAGAAATCATGACCCATCTCAGTCTTAGAAATCATGCATGAGGATAAAGTAGAGAAAATTGCCAAAATTAAACAAAACGTGGAATATGACTGTGGATTCCCATAATTGTAGAAATTTGTGCAAAAAAAAAGAGGAAAAACGAAGCCATCAGATGGCAACCCGCGTTGGTTGTCATAGAGGGCAACCTTCTAGATAGCTCAAACTATGAAAAAATGAAGTTCAAATTGAAATTTTCACAATCAATTGGAAGGTGAAAAGAGTTGGTAGTTCGTTGAAAACTCCCATGCAAAATGCACGCACACTTCGATTAATTTGAAATCAGATAGAGCCCACAATGAAGGAGGTGAGCAAAAACGGCACACAGCATGGTGGCAAACATTAAAGTGCAAACGCGGTGAACGTTCTGAATACTAAAGAGGCTGAAGCTTCCACGAGCTAGCCACATCCCTTCCGCATATAAGCCTTCACTATCACATTGCGGCAATACTTCGAAATCAATTTTTAATAAATGTTTACATTTAGAAGCGAAAAAAGTTTCAATAGGTAAAACTTGGATACGATAAGAACCGTACTGCCTATGCAAAGGCGAACGACTAAAAAGAACTTTCGAGTCGTTATCTCATGCCGATCAATATTCTGAAGCTCAACTCGGCTCCAAAAAAGGTGAACCACATAAAGGCACATAATAAACCAATTAAACTTATATAGAAATGTCGATTGACGGTGTTAGAGAGATCAACAAAAAGAAAAGAATATTTTGGAATTCCGGTGGATTTCCCGACTTTTCTCAGCAGGAGTGGATTACCAATATGAAATGAAAAGTAACCACATATGAAACGCATGAAGGTTCTAGAATAGTAAGTATTTTCCATGAACAAAACCATGTGAGAACGAATCTTAGAGCAATGTCGTAAGCGATAAACCTCCGTAGGTTCGTTATCAGTTATGACCAATTCCTGACAAAGCAGTTCGAACGAGTCGGTGAATAACAATCTAGCTCATTCGATTCAAAACAACAACAGGTCTTCAGATAGCTCAATTCCTTAGTATATTCACACTTTCAAGAAATACTTGTAAAAATAAAGCGGAAATAATCAGGAAAAAGTAGTAAATCTCGAAGAATGATGATGATGATGCGATTGTAAGCGACTAGGATGTGTATATATGAGGAGAACGCTTTTCAGGGGCCGTGATGATGGCGGTAATTGCGAACCGATGGGGTCGAGTGACGAGAGAGAGGTTCGGGTGATGGTCGTCGATTTGCGGTCGCCCTGACCCAGTCTGACCTCACAAAAACCAAACACGTTAACCACATTGTCAATGCGTCCACTAATTCATCATGCAATCCCTACAACAAACCCAGGGCCTAGGAAATGTAAAATGAAACTAACAACCCTTAGTGTAATGCACTCTTCTTATCAACTCGAAAAGCAAAATTGCCAAAAAACAAAAAAATTGTCCAAAAAATATGCTGAAAAAAATTGAAAACCTTATTGTACGTTAAAAAAAAANAAAAAAAAAGGAAAATGAAAAAAAATGGGAATGGGAAATGTAGGAATTAATGGAATAATGGAATAAACCATTTTAGAGCGTAGCTAGGAACAACCTAAAATTGATCGTGTTCTGGATCGGAAGTTGGCCTTCAGGAGCAAAAATGGAAAGGATTGACTTAAATCTTATTCAAAACAGCATCATAGAAAAAGTAGAGCACCAATATGGCGAAATTTAGGCAGACATTAAACTACTTCATGTTTACCACACCTCAAAAAGTGTTATGCATTCCCTATTCATTCAGAATCATCGATGCAATGAAAATGGACTTTGCTCATCAATAACTACGTCATGAAAAAGTAAAACGTCCAAGTTGTGTTTTACATGCTGTTGAAATACTAAACCTGTCTCGAACATCGCCGAACACTACACTTTCCAAAAAAAAACCTTCGAACATGCCACGTCCATAGTGGATGACGTCAAGCAAAACTAAATAATTCAAGCTGGAAACACTTCCTCAGCCTAGAAGAAAAACTGCAGTTGAAAAATCAACTTAGGAAAGTTCGATTTGATCAACCATAAAAAATTGAGTAATTACTGAATAGTAACTAAAAGTAATTACTACTCCACAGAAAATGACTGATCAAGAAATCGATAGATTCTCGAGCCATTGTAAGAGATCATGAAGTAACTTGGACTCAAAACAGAGCTAATACATGCAAAACGATGGCATCGAGTCCATTTCTGCATAAACATGTTTTTCATACGTTTATGAATGAAGTAAAAATAACTGTGAACTCTCTCTCTGGATTAATCATTTCACCATAGACAACAGTATCTGAGGTTTTGCTCTAATGTTACTACCAGTTGTACAAGGGGAACTAGCAATTTTCGTTGGAAAGGTTGCTAAGAAAAATTTCATCAAGAAAAGGTCCTGTCCGGGATAAGTTCTACAACATTTCTGCTGATGCAGTATGGACCATTACGTCTAAGCTATTTACTGTATTCCAAAAAAACTGATAAGATAATCGCAGATTATCATCAACTGATCATAAGTCGACTTAGCGGATATGATTCACAATTTCTGTATCCTCTAGCTGAACGCTTGAAAATCTGAGCATCTGGATTTACTGTCCGCAGCAACTGATTATCTGGCCCTGAACTAAGTAGGCCACATTCCAGCGCAGGGCTAAATCAAAACCGTGTTCAATCAAGACATTCAAATCAGTATGTAGGGTAGAGAAAGGAAATAGAGGGTTCTGATGTGCCCTTTACCACAGCCATCCGGGGAGAGTCGTTCTTCAAGTGCAACCTCCCAATGAAGCCAAAAGCGTCAACTATTATTCCCGCATTCGGGCGTATTGTAGGATATGATGTAGTTTTATCTATTCAATAGAATAATGAAATTTGAAAAAAATTCAAACAACGAAGGAGTAAAGGGGACTCTCCAATTACGTAGTCCAATGTTACTTCGGAAGGGTTCATAGTTCCTGACGGTTCAGCAAGATCTTACCATCAATGACAACTTCTCACGTGCCAAAATAAGGGCTGCTACAGTATCAATTGTGCACAAATATTTCTATACTTACCCAAAACTAGATCTGCTTGTCTCAAAATTGCTTGAGAGTGCATTTAAGCCTGTACAAATGAATAGTTATCTTCCCCAGTCATAACATTCCAGAAAACAAGTCATACTACCAGCCGGCTACCTACAGCCGATCCTCGAATAACTTATACGGGTTCGAAAACTCTTTCGAAGCAATAATCAAGATAATTCAGCAATGCTCCTATCTGTTGATTGGAGCCTCCCAAGACATTCAAACCAGGATGAAAATGGTAGAGGTGGGTTCCAACGTGCTTTTTTGCTGCGGGTATACTGGGTAAACCTGGCAGCAAATATCCGATTTTGACGAATTATACAGCTTGAGAACAACATAGGTGGAAGAACAGATTAAAAATAACGGAAACTTTCTCAAGTGTGACGGAGAAAAAGAAGAGAGAGTACAATAGTTCGAGAATCGCATATCCCATGGGACTAGAAACTACGCTAACAAGTCAAGTTCCAACTGACTAGTTGGTAGCGGATGTGACGTCCTACAATTAGACTTACTCTTACAGACGTATTCACTTTTCGGACTCTTTTGAAGATGAAGTATGAAATCAAAAAATCTACCATTCTGAGTTGAATCGGATGCGTGGCGCAACAACAAATCACTTCATCTTGTGCTGGTCACTTCATCTTCCCCAAGGTTGCGACAACCCAAACGGAATTCCTCGGTTCCTGCGAAACGAATCTGTCCTCTAGTACCCTCTTTTTTTCGGAAAGGACTAGTGCCTATCGATCGCGGCAGTGGTGATTAACAAAAGGAAGCCGCAATCGAGAGGCGGAGCGAATGCGTGTGCAACCTGGCCCGGTGAGGTTACAGTATACAAGCACAGGTTTTGAATCTAACAGCGTGTAAGATTATAGGGTCGTAGTCATGGTATGAGCAAATGAAAACTCAAAATCGCAACAAATTTAGACGAAAACTAGCAGGGTTTGGCCCTATTTTGAAGGTGTTTATCACTGTTTACTCACAATTACATAGTTTACAAAACAAATTCATGACATCATGAAAATAGCAAACCCCTTGACGGTCATCGTAGATAGATCCTTTTGGCTTGGAACCGACCGACAACAGCCCACTTAGAGAATGTGGAGCTGAAATGAGTCGTGCTTCAAAGACGCCGCAACCGGAGTGAAATATGGATACGAGCAATTGGTATGAGAGTTTTTATCAGACGAAGGTGATACGACACTCTACGTGAACATCGTTGTCACCGAGTCCTCTATCGTATTGCGCATGACCATGACTTTAATCATGAAAAAAGTGCATCGCACCCGATACATTGGTCTGATTTCCAGTGAAAGTACCTACGAAATCGAACAGAGTAAAAAGTGCAAAATGAGGCAAACTATAGGATTTAGAAGGTTAGGCCATGTGCTAGGATTCTTCAACTGAACTGGGATCGGAACTGTACACAATTCACTCAGTTTGAGGTTTCGGAATGGTGACATCCGAGCGCGACAGACAAAAAACAGAGGGGACAGAAACAGCTCACTGCAACTCCCCCTTCTGTTCGAGTTTTATGGACGGATTTTTTTCCTAGAATTACCCATAACGAGCAAGTAGTGACCGAGGATAAGAGCATGGAATAGTTTTTTAGAAATTATGATTTAACAACAAAAATACACAGGAACATTGTAATGAGTAAGGAATGCCAACCATAAAATAGTATTTTCCTAACAGAGCAGCTGCACGTAAGACCAGAGAGGATGTCCACAAAAGGTAGACATAAATAATGCCAAAAAGTTTAAAAAATAGCAAATGTAGTATCTACGTTTTTTTATCGTAAGATAAAATGCGGTAAGTGTAGAAGTCTTTCACAGACAGTACACCACATTTGACGAAAAAACAGACTTACAGTGACCGGACGAGTGTTCACCGGGGGCGAAGTATGCACTGCATTACGGCGCGGGGAAGATCTCCTTGATTGCTCTAATAGTAAAGTTTCTATAGTGAAAAAGATAGGGAGTAAGCAGTAGGTAGACAGACTGTAGCATCGAAAGCATGTTGATATCAAGTGAAACACCTCCATTACTTGTGCATGGGCATATGCAGTACCATTCTGTAGGCTTTATGTAGTAATTTTATTTGCCATACTCGGTGTATTGGCCAGCCGCTAACCTTAAGCTACAACCATTTTCTGGGAATAAAAATTAAATGGGAAGAGAGGTAACCCGAAAGTGAGAGGAAGTTCTGAAGGGAGAATGAAGATTCAGACCACTGATCAAAAAACTGCTAGTAAGGAGTGAGAAATCGATGGGGGACCATTTTTGTTTTCTTTCAAGGTAGTCAAAGTATATAAAGAACTTCATCGGAAATGTGGACCCATCGGTACAAGCCCATGTCTCCCATCAAGAACTTTACCTACAGGCAACTCTTCCTGAAAACCGAGACTGCTTCTTCCAGAACCCTTGACAAGAAGCATTTCAGTAGTCAACTGCGTCAAAACCCGCATCCAACTTAACCCACGACTGACAATAAGCTTGGACCATCGTGGAAGAAATGAGGGGCGATCTCAAAAAGTCGGCCAATTTTCAGATACCTAACTGGACGATTTCCAATTCGTGGGCCACTAGTCATACTTTGTAAAAGAAAAAGGAAAATGAATAAGCAATAAAATTTATGGAGAGGTAAAGTAGTTGTAAGAACAAATGTGTGCGTTCTTTATTCCATCAATGAGTTGAAAACCTGGTTTCCAAAGTCAAGTTGAAAGTTCGAGTTTTCGATTTGTACCGTGTAAGAAAGGGCAACAGAATGTAATCAGAGAAAGTACCTTTAAGAAAAACAGAAAGAGAACCTCCTCCGTCACCGTACAAGACACTGTTTTTCCTTGAACCCTGCATTTCTTTGAAAAGGAGGGCCACTGGTGCAGGATCATTGCAGCGGTGCAGGAACTACTACTTCCAGTACAAACGAAAAAAGCTTTGGGCGTTTTGTTGGACATTCTGACCCATTTGGGATGCGCTCGTACATTCGACACTATTTCAGAATTGCTGTGTGGTCGGCATCGGTGTTGGACCTATACAATGAGGTGCAGGGGCCAGTGAATGGCATTTCAGAGCCTTTACACTCCTAGACGAGCCTGGTACCAGCCGATGGACCGGAGGAAGTGGAGGCTCAGTTGACCAATGCGATTAACGATATAAGCCTGGATCAAGCATGACAGTAGCGTCACTTGGCACCGGTCCAATTTTGCTTCACTATTACTACTACACTATTCAGATTAGAATCCAATACTTGAACTGCCACTAAGTTGAAGCACAGTTTCTGATGAAAACCAATAAAAGTCATCCAGACTCATTCAGAAGACTATTCAATTAGTAAATTTAATTATTAGTAATTTCAGTGAATTACTATTGATTGATTGATCATTTAATCAATAATCTAGAAAACATGCAGACATCTCAGAAACAATATCATTGTCGTCTCGTCAAAAGCTCGTCTAGACACAAGAACAAGCAGTCTTCGCCCGCGAATTCCTACCGTAATACTAGCCGTAAAATAATCACTAAGACAACGTTGCGTCACGGAATGAGGTGTGTAACCTATAACAACGGTACTGAAACTACTTACGACTAGTTGTAGATTGGGGTGAGAAGTTCGCACGGTTGATATGATACTAGTAAGGAGTCAGAGTAAACGAGTAGAAGTAAGTTGTAGAGCTTTTTGGGGAAAAAGCGGATTATGGATGCAAATATGACTGAAATGGGATAAGAATGAAAGGGCACACACAAGTCGCGTTCGAAATGCGACAAAATAGCGGCGAAGAGAGTGTCTTCGTCGTTCATAATACGCGTGTGAGGAAGAGGAGTAAACGAGCGTTTTATGGAGGCGACGCGTGCCCGATTTGACCTTTCGTTCGACCAGACACCGACCGACCACCGCAAACCACCCACCCCCCATCTATTCATACACACACACTCACACAGACACAGACACAGTCGTATCTACCCATCTGGTCCTATTACGGTATGGTAATCCATGCAAAGTTTCCGCCCTACACATGGCTCTGATCCCAAGACAATAAGAGGAGATTCTGAGGGCTACCGAGAGCGGAACCTTTGGAACAACCGTTCAGTAGCTCCTACTGGGTCGACCTATCGAAGACTACCGTCGAAATTGAAATGACTTTTTCAAGATTTTTTTATAGATGTGAGAGTAGAACAACGGGAAGGGGGTGAAGTTTAGTTGTTAGGAGACGATCCTTTGAACGGGATTCAGCCTGTAGCCTCAGGTCTGAGTTATCAAGCGTTCCATCGAACAAGGATTGTAACTGGGGTATGTGTCTAACAAAAGACTTTGTCCTCATGACTAATTGCCTTTTGAGAGTTCAAACACCCATCCAAATGCATTGACGAATTTGGTTACTATTGATTGCATGGCACGAATACGATAACTACTATTCCTTTTACTTCTGTGAGTCATTGCTCAATTCTAGTTGCATAAACTACAAAAATTGAGAGTGAAAGTGCTCATGAAGAAGTGACACTAAACCCTAGAAAAGGAGGAGTGTTTTTTTCACGACAAAAAGCAAGAAGAACACTTTTTCTCTCTCAAACGGGTGTCCTTAGACTCATCTGGGTGATGTTCCGGAAATATATGCGAGATTTTCCCCGGAACATAATCCTATGCCAATACTGTAGATTAAAACATATCTACGTCTTTGATCGCTTACATAGAGGAAGTAGGTAGAGGGCGTTACCCATAAAAGGTGGGGGTGAATAGGCAAGCCTCCGTTCGAAGACACTTCGGAGGCATCTCGAACGGGGAAACCGACATGGAGGAGGGACTTATGAAGGGCCTCCGTACTATGTGTTCTCTTATAACAGCCCATAAAGTCTTTTTTCGAAGAATGGAAGTTCTAGCGTTCGGGATCGAGAATTCTATTTGAAAGTGTAAAAAAATTTATAATACCCCCGAAAATGTAATAGTAATCTATATACAAAATATAATAATAATATATTTGAAATCAGTTGTACGGTATTATGGTAGAAGACCAAGGTTGAAGCTTTTGGAATGGTTGGATAAGAGCCAGTACGGTGAAATGGACCTGAAACCGGAGATCTGTCACAATGATGCACTATCTAACGTCTGATAAACAGGTTGCGAAAAACGATCTAGAGAGTTCACAGGGATGTTCAAAAGTACAGTTTTCAGTGTCTGAAATCTGATTGTCTGAAAAGCTGGTATTTGAAACATAGTCAATTGTGTACCAAGAACATNCATATTGTTGGGACCCCTCGAAAAGAAGACCGGTCTGCCGCCGACCTGTTTCGGAGGCCATAAAAGTAACGCGGAAGGAGGAGGAACGATTAGGAGGAAGAAATTTAGGATAGTCTTGCAGGCATGCCCCTTTGTTGACAGAATTTTGTTTATCCCTGGTCCAGAAGGACACCCATCCGACGAGATCACGTACTTCATTGAATATCGTAGACCTAAAGAAATCCCACTTCAGAACAGCGTTTTGTAGCGAATGTAACATTACTCTATACTACATAACTTGTGAGTAGGTTTTTGTAGGTCCGTTTGGCACGGGCATCAAGTGGCTCGACTCAACAAAAAATGGGTGCGGGCTCGGACGCGCTCGAATTGTTGCGTGGAATTACGACGGACAGCGTTCAGTACCTATGCAACCGGTTCTAATCGAATGAATTGCCAAAAAGCTCGATTATATGAGAGACGGGAGAGTGACCGCTCTCTGTGTCCGTTGAGATAAAGAAGACACCCGTTCAGAACCCTGAACAACGACTAAGTGTTTCCGGTTCAATTTGGGGCCGTTGGAGGCATATTAGCTTGAAAACACCAGCTGCTTTATTACCTTCAATCAAATGCTCGAGTTTGAGATCTGTTAACATGGTTCAAATTACTAGTAAAGAACATCATGAATATTAAGTCTATTCAAGGATTACCCGGATTAGAGCCAGTTTGGAGAGAACGCCATGGCGAAGGGGGTCGTCATCTGCTGCAACTGCGGATCGAATCCTGCCTTGGGCATTACCCCACGTTACGGGGGACCGATCTGGATCTCTGAGCCGTTACCATGCTACTGGATGCTGCTAATAAAGGCTCTAAAACTTGAGTGTGAGTCAATACTGCCTGAGGGATGCGCACCGCATTCGACTCCCATTCAGAATCGTAGTGGCATATTGAATGCGTATGTGGCCCATACAATAACTTCCAGTGAGCAGCCGATGAGCAAGTCAGTGTTTTCAACCTTCCAGACGGGTGCAGTACCTATTAACTAACCTTGGTAGCACGGAAGGCTTGGTTGGCTTGGGCGGTTATCGATCCGGGATTCGAACTTGTGACCAACGGTGTGTGGTAGTGCACCACTTGCCATTACACCACCTCCGCCCTTACTGTGCTATTACTGACGATAGATTTTTACTTTTCGCTGCTTACATTTGGCCTAAACAGGTATTCAAATAATCCTGCTCTAGAATGGTAGGGCACATGGCACATGCTGGGCCAACCAATCGAAATCCCGTTGTTTTTCTTGGTTCCACTTCGTAAATAAGTTTTTCCTGAATCGCAGTAAACATGGTCTGAATGAGTTTCACAGTTGAGAGATGAGTTACTTCAAACTATTCTACTGAACGGATGTCTAGCCGTTGTGTTTCTTTCACAGCTGCGTTTGCGATGATGAATGTCCTTTGCGCAAGAATAATTACTTCTGTCCTGAAGGTTGACTAAATGAGGGTCTTTTTCAAAAACCAATAGAAAATTTTGTCACATTAGTACAACTAGCGTTGTATTCATGGCGACTGAATAGGTCGTTTGGGTAGACGATTTCATTTTCAGAGAAGATCGAAGTCTCTAGAGGTTTGAACCCCCGGTAGACTTACATAATTCCCTGCGATACGCCTTAAACGTGTACTCGAACTGGATCCAGTCCAAAACGGAGGAGAAGTTTCATTCACCTGAATCGATAACTGCGTAAACGAGGCCGTCGTTGGAGGAGTGCGATGACGGGAAAAAAACCCGAACGCGCGATGCTCGGGCGACTCGCCAAATGTGCAAAACGTATCGGCGCCGCCGCCACCGCCGCCACCAACACCAACGCCACCACTACCACTACCACCACTAGCATACCACGACAGCCACCCTCTCCCCTATCCATTGGTAACTGGTAACCATATATGAGTAAATATTGTATGAGGGCCTGAAAGGGGTGTATCAACGACGTAGGTTTTCCCACACTGATCAACGGAATGACAAAGTCATGGCACGGTTGGGTGAACGAGCCGTAGTCGTCTCACCCAAATTCGAAAACAAAACAATTAGCGGCGAATAATTCAATGCATCAACAGCCTGCTTGGCAAAACTATTGAGTTGAGCCCCAAGAATCAGCAGCGGTTAGTAGATAGGGGACGGAAATCTATTATGGAATCGACTGGGTAGCGGGGAAGAGAGAGAGGTGATAAACGATTCGTGACAAACGAGGAAGGACATACTTGGAAGAAACTTTGAAACCTCCGGTTCATTCGTTGTCCCTGGGGTACTGGGTAATAGACGTTCACTTAGAATCGTGCCTATCCTTGACAACGGAGATTGCCGATGTTCATATTCTCCAAGGTAGATCTTGTACCAAAATAGACCCTCTGTGGGAATGGAAAATTGGGTATCCAGAAGGGCATTGGGACTGGATCCCATCTCTGGACTATGCGTCTTCTGCCGCTGATCCATCATTCGATCCCTGCTCAATGAACGGATTCAAGTGCAATTATTTGTATTTTTCCAAAGTGTAACCTCATTGGAGACCTATAAACGAGCTATAAAAGTCGGGCGTTCAGCCAACAATTGATCGCAATTATTGGCTTTTCGCCAACTGCTACACGAACTTTCTTTCAGCTAAAACACACAGTGCTCAAGTTTTGGAGAAGTTTTCTGGTTTTTAGGATTATTTCGGTCTAGTGTCCTTTTACGGCTTGGAAGCGGTGCTGCAAAGGCATACGTTAACGCATTGTTCCTGAACGGAATTCAGGGAGTTAATAAAAACATGAAATCATTTAATAACAATGCATTTGAAAGAAGTCAGGAGCGTAATGAATTTTGTTTAGTGAAATGTAAAATGTAAATAAAAATAAATGACGTACGATGAATAAATAGCGTGACGGTAATAATAATACTGTAAAATATACTGTCTAGTTCTTTCCCTAAAATGAGTTAGCTCCCTTTTCCCCACTTTCTTGAAGCCGTACCGCCCCTCAATTTTACTAATCAAAAGTGCCTATGAGACCAGTAAAAGTAGGGGAGTAGCCTGTAGAGTCTTTCAAAGTCGTACTGCCCTGGACCCTTTATGAACCCCACAAGACCTCTTGGATTGTAGATGACTAGTGTCTCTACTATGAAGGTCTATCGAATGCATGGCGCGACATATCACATTTACCAACTTGTCATAACTTACTTTAACTTCTTTCAAAATATACTATTTGTTATTCATGTTGAAAACATATTGTTATAGCGGCCAACAGCGCAATTAACGACATCAGCTATACGACGTGCGTAGGATGTCTGGGACATTAAAATCGGGTGAAAACAAATGAGAAGCCGTGTACTTTCACTTGATCCGGCAAAGTTAAGCTGGAAATTGACAGGAAGAAAAAAGGCGGGAGGGTTCCAATTGTGACATAAGTTTGGACTCTTACAATCCAGTTGTTCCCTGGAAGATCGAGTAAAAAGAATACTTTTTAAACGGTGGAAGTACTTCCTTTGAATTATAGCTGTCTTCCAAAATTAAGAGGATTCAGCGAATTAAACTAAGACTGATCTTCAGGTTATCATGGGCGTTAACGAAGAGAAGGTGCAGAGACGCAAAGACTGATTTGAGAACGCAAAAATCCTTTAAACTCTGCTTCTCTGAACTCTGACCTGTCCGAACCAAATTGAGAATTGTTGAGTACAATGGAATGAAGCTTAATAGAGAACAAAGTAATAGATAAAACCAGATATTCTACTGAAGTTTACAAGTAGCCCTACTGTGGATTACTGTACGTTTGAAAATGCTTGATAGACCAGCGAGACGAGACGATGCGAAATTGTTTATATATGAATGATTATAGTAATAATTTACAGCTATGACTCAAGATCTTTTACGTAGATAATACGGATGAGCTACTTATGCAGGAGACTTCCGGCAATAGCATGAGGGGCCCATTAGGAGAGAGAAAAATACTTTTTTCAGTCTAGAATTTGTATTCTGCGCCAGTCACCATCGAGACCATGGTTTTTTTCCCACTTCGAATTTCTCCCCTCTTTCGCTCTTCCTAAACGCTGCAATGGGCAATCGGTGCACGGAAGCCTCCCGCCGTTCACCCTCCCGCTCTCCGTTTCGATTAAGCTAAAGTGTCTTCATTCAAGACAAGATGGAAAGCATATCTCTAGAGAAGATTTGCTAACGTCCGGTAAAACCCCATCCGGAATTGATTCAGTTCTATCGACATGACATACAACCACAAAGAACACCACATTACCTTCACCTGCCAGGACCATCCTAACCCTGACGATCAGGTTAGGGAGTTGGTCTGCAGCTACTGTAATTTACTGCAAAACTACAAGTAAATAGGTTCGAAATACTCACGGACAAGTCTTATCGTTTCTTGTTTACGATATACCTAGTAGAGCAGTAACTGAGTAAACAAGGAGTATTTGTTTATAGGAGCAAGTACTACAAAAACTTTCGCATTCCTCAGCAGGCCCTGAAGGCGATCTTCTAATTGTGGACCATTGAAAACCCGAAAAATGCTATAGTTCGATGGCGAAATAGCGGTTTCAAATTGTGGGTAACTGGGTCAGCCCATAGCAGAGACAGCAGGTCCAGATGTTGACGATATGCGCTAGTAGGACGAATTTGTGAGCTGGCGTACGGGGAAGAGGAGGAATGTGAGGAAAAGAGTGGGTGGAACGGAAAGGACCAACAACGGACAAGGTAAAGCGTCCGCTGCGGTTGTGGGTGGTGGTGGTTGAGGCGACGGCGCGTAATGTAGTTGTGAGTCACATAGCGAAGAGGGGCTAAACCAGCTCGGATCCGTCCGTCCGTCAGTGCGCGAACCATCAGCCAGCCGACAAACATGGCACCCCCTTTACACCCTCCCCCATCCATATCACCTTTACGAGGCACACGCGCAACAGAGGCCAACGGACACGAGGAGATTTGCGGCCTCCTAATGGGAGAAATCACGAGGTGTTGAGATGTGACGTACGAGATACATATGTGTGTGTGTGTGTGCTTGAAGGGCGAATGGATTGAAAAAGAATAAAAACATAGCCGAGGAGCAGACGTCGCCCGCTACCACATAACAACGACGCGCGGAATCGGGATAACGACGGTCGAGGAGATGCACAAAAAACTGAATAAGCGCCAGCTGACGTCGAAGTCGCTGAGCTGAAGCCCAATGTGGGTCTGTACAAGTACACCCCATTAAGTGTCCGTTGTTTGGAACTCACAAGAATGTTGACGGTCTCGGGCGGCAAGTTTAGGAACTGGCGCTTGGCCAAAACAAGTCGCACAGTCATCAGATGCGTAAAAACAACGTCAAGTGACAGATGGCATTTGTGAGTTGGGCTAGACGCGGAATCCAGAAACACGAGTAATGTTATCCAACTATGAATGGATGTCGTCGATTCATTGGGATGATTAGGAGGTAATGTTTATGTGAAGTGGATTTGTTGGCCGCCGATGGCGTGATAGTGATGATGACTGAGAGGGTGCCAGAGAGTCGGTAAAGACAGACAGGAGAGCAGACGAGGACGAGGCGAGGAGGGGGGATGGCGGCCGAGGAGGCGAGGAGGTGTTTGCAGCATGCCACAGAATCCGCCGCCAAAAATCCGAGGAGCGATTAAGGACCGGCGGCGGCAGCGGCAGCGAGAGAAAGGAGAGCGGCGGCGCTGCCCGACGAACGAAACGGGGCTGCCCGTCGTCGTCGTCGTCCGTCCGTCCGCAACCCAGTCGTCGTGTCGATGTCGATGGGCGAATTATAAATGAAATTGAGATGTCCGGCCTCGGCAACAGCATGCTTGCGCATCTCGTCGTCCTCGTCGTCGTCGTCGGCGGAGCTTTTGACGTAACGAATCCGGCGAAACGATGTACTTGATAATGACCCACACACTCAGAAGAACTACAAGCTTACGAGATTACCAGTAGAGAACTTGTTTACTCAGTTCTATTGCGAATATAGAATGAAGGAAAGTGATGTCCGATGATGACAGATTAATCCATCCATAATTGGCCTTCCGATAGGAATAAACCATGACCCTGAACTATGAAGTTTTCGCTAACTAACTTCAGTTTATACTTTAAAAGACTGCTAGTTTTTTATTGGATTTCACTCGACCCGAAGCAGTAACAGAAGAAGAGAAGGAGACAAAAATCAATAATCGATCGACGCTACTGGAAATGTAGTAACCAGGGTTGTTTTTACGGCAACGTGGCTCAGAGGGGATGCTACATGCACGTCATCAACTGATTTCGTCCTCTACCAAAGCTCCCAATTTGAATTCTACAAAAACCTTTCCCTGATATTATCGAGATTAAAGGGATTTACGTGGTCAGACATAGTTTTTTAAGAATCTACAACAGTCGATCAGGGACGGGAGAGGGCTAGAAGAGTGATTAAAATCCTTTTTTAAGGTCAGAATACGGTCAAAAAGGAGCTAAAAATAGGAAGTCAATGTGGATGTGGTTGGTTAGGTACGTCACTCCGAATGCACGGCGTAATCAACCATCAGGTCGGTAGAATCCGTAAAGACTGAGGCCGATCTTATCCAAATAAATGTGCTTTTTACCCAATGTTATCTGTCCTTACAATTTAATTACTTTATGTCCTTAACTTATTGGACCAAACATCTGAGAAGTTCGGTTTCCAAATACCATTCACTTTCTCAATCACCCGTAACTGAAGACAAGAAGGACAAAACTGTAAAATAAGCAGTATGTATTAAGTTGTAGACCAGAACGGCCAACAAACTTTTTCCTACATTTTTTTCTGTTTTTTTGCCAAATCGAGTAATATGATTTGCTGGAGGGACCAGAAGGCTAAAAAGGGCTATGAATATGAGTGCATTTGTTGGAACGCCTTCTAAAAGGGTAATTTCTATAATGAGCCATGCGTGACTTAGATTTAAATTCAGAGAGTAACCGTTAGCATTGATATAAAGGCTCACAATGAAGAGCTTTTCATTACAGAACTCACAGCTGGATATCAAAAGTGAAACGATTACAAGTTTCTTCGTTTCAGAGGGAGATTTGGTTTAGATGCCGAAAAATCGCTAAAACAGAAGTGCTGCCTTGAATTGTCTACGTTATTGGTCTTACTTAGGACCTTCCTCCATCTCCTCTCCTGAAATTTTCTTTTTCCGCCTACCAAAAAAAGAGAGGAATACACTTAAAAAACAATAATGAAAATAGGATAACCCTTTTTNTTTTTGAGTTTTATCCAAAGAATTTTCAAGAAAGCCTCAGGGCCTCCAAGCGCCCGACAAATTGTATGGTAAATGTTTGAAGAGCTATATTTTTTGAAAACAAGCAAAATAATATGTTTGAGGAGTGAAAATTACTATTGACTGAAATTATCTAGTATAGTATGAAATAAATTATTTAGTAAACTTCTAATAAGTTAAAATACAGAAAAACGAGTCCTATTCTGGCCCACATTGTTTGCGGACGAACGCTCCGTCCTCTCGTTATCGGTCAACTGGCACCTACTCGACTAACCGTAAAAAGGCGGAAACGTTGACTGGTACTCCCAGGTTTAGTAGTCAAATGGCCCATATGCAGTCTGAATAAAAGTCCAGGGACTGGTTAGTTCTAGGGCTGTAGGAAGCTATTCCATTTCGTATAGAAAGTTAAACTGACTATTACTTACTAGCTAACACAAGGGTAAACAAAAAAACAATTATTTCAAAAGAAATTTATCGAAGGGATTGACTAGTTCGAAGGATTGAAAAACGGAGTGACCGTATATCCGATGACGTCAACGTTGTGAAGGAAGATACAGACGACGAGACATGCACGAATATAAACATATCACCCCTGCGTCTCTCACCTCCTTCATGGTAATAAATAAATGTAAAATAAAACGAATGCACTCTACTACACGATCTTTACCAAGAGTTTTTAATGTAAATTATTTGGACTAAGAGGTAATTTTAAATAAAAATTATAAGTTATTTTTCAGTGTCCTTTCACAGATTGAAAAAAGTAAGGAGATTATAAAATGAATAGTTTAGAATGTCATCAAAAACTCGAGGCCATGATGTTCCAAAGATAAATACAAGTTTGTACTTTTCAACGTCGTTTGCTAAAAACCGTTTTTACTCAATGTAAGGTATGCTGTGGCAGAAAGTACTTGCTTGAAGTTTTTTCCCAGAGGAGAACAGTGCAGGGCTCACGTGAATGAAAAAAATGTACGAGTAAGAAAATGAAAGGGCAGAAGGGGCGATAGGTTTGTCTGCTCATTCCATGTAACTCGCCATTGTGCCATTGTGTTTCCCTTGTTTGCCTCAGACAGACCAGAAGAGTGAGTAAAAGACGGAATAGATGGGAAGTCTTTGGTCAGAATGGGAAGATTAGGTGGTACCTCCTACCTTCACTTTGTTAACTTATAAGCAAATAAATAAACAAATAAATAAATAAATAAACTACAAGTACCAAGTACTGAAACTATTAGAGCTACAGAAAATATCAGAAGGTTAAGGCCATATTGAACACAGCATTCTGAATGCAAAGGAGTGGCACATGAGAACATTTGGGAGGACAAGTTTGAGAGGTTCTTGAATTTCGGATTTTGGCCCTTCCCCCGCTCCCTAAGAGAGCCTATCAGACTGCAGTCCAAGATGCGCTCTGAAGTAGAACTTCCTTCTGCTTCCTCCTCCCTTCCTCTAGACTTTTTCGGGTCGGGCACTTTTTTTGAGCTCTCCTATTTTTTCTGGTAGGGGTGAAACGGGTTTTAGCACTTTGCATGGCATTTTGTCCCGGGTTAACAGAATAGATAAAAGGCCCATATTCGGATATAGTTAGAAGCGCCGTAGTTGATAAAGCCATCGCTATGAAGGAAACTAAGGGGAGCCGAGTTGTTTGCACAGCATTTGATAGTATTGAGTGAAAGTGGCGCCTGGAAAGCGAAAAAGGAACCAAAGGAGAAGCGTAAACATCTCAGGCTATTCGAACTGGGATGCTTTACTTACAATCGAGATGTACAAGTAAAGAGCACATGCAGCTCCTCCTATTCCCTCTCTTGCCTGAGCCCAACAAGAGATCAGGGGTTGACGGTACTCAGAACAAAAGTGATTGTCAGGAGACATACTCAGGAACCTTGGGAAACCATTCCCTCTCGGGTCCACCAATCACCTACCAATCTGGTTTTGTCCAATCCACTGACATATATATTATACAAGGTTAACTCTGGACGTCTGATCCGGACTGTTCTGGGCCTTCTGCAACTCAGTGTATCCCTGGATACTTCCTACAATCAGGAGGCCCCTGCGAGAGCCAAGGGCATGACGCATTCTGGATAGATTGAATAACATCAAGTTTGCACTTTTAGCTTCCAAAGTACATGGTCTTCCCACAATGCCATTCGATTGAAAGCCCCTTTGATTACTCGTTTACCATCCCTTCAAGGTATGTGTGCAACCAAAAGCTTGTCAGGACCAAATGGAAAATGAGTACGTGGGGCATACCAAAGTCAACAAACAGTATTCTGGTTTGTATCCCTGGCCTTCTCCACTATTTACTGACCACCAAGTCGTTGGGATTTGATGGCACCGGTAAGGAGTTAGTGGGGACAAGTAAAGTAAACCTGTTAACTGCCAGTAACTCGGTCGGTACTTTACTTTCTCTCGACTCCACCAATTCAAGGTAAAACGGATTGGACTTGCGGGTGAATTTATCGCCACAATCTGTCATCATGGGTGCGCCAACGGGATGTCGCTTTCGATTTAGCGGCGTGAGAGGTGAAGCGTGGGAAAACATACCAAAGTCAACAAACAGTATTCTGGTTTGTATCCCTGGCCTTCTCCACTATTTACTGACCACCAAGTCGTTGGGATTTGATGGCACCGGTAAGGAGTTAGTGGGGACAAGTAAAGTAAACCTGTTAACTGCCAGTAACTCGGTCGGTACTTTACTTTCTCTCGACTCCACCAATTCAAGGTAAAACGGATTGGACTTGCGGGTGAATTTATCGCCACAATCTGTCATCATGGGTGCGCCAACGGGATGTCGCTTTCGATTTAGCGGCGTGAGAGGTGAAGCGTGGGAAAACACAATGTGATATATAAAGCGCAACCTCAACTGGCTATTTCAACCCCCATCTGCAGAATAACCTGGCCTTGAAATCTTACCGAAAAATTAAATCCGATTCCGTAGAAAAACAATACTGCGAACCGTAGGTAAAGCAATAAACAACATAGATCGAGGTCATACTGTAAAATAAAATAAATTTTACTGGAGAAGGTTCATAGACAAATATCGAGAAAAGGAACACTTATGTCCTATCTGTTTGCATGAGGAGCTCCTTACTTTCCACGCTAAGTACTAACTCAGCAAATTTTTTAAAATGTTGCGTAGTACTTAACCTTCAAGAGACCACTTCTGTGTTTATTCAGTAAATGATTAAATCAATAACAATCATAATAAAGTAAAAATTCATATCAATAAACATGGTGAAGGGGCAGACCATGTGGCATACAATCATACACTCATGGTCCGTGATCGAATCCCGGATCGGTACATGCTCGGAGACACCCAACCCTTTCATTCCTACGGGATTGGATAATTGGTATCAGACTCATCTGGGAGAATAAAATAATCATCTGGAAACTAATCTGAACATGGGCTTGTCACCTCAAGCCATTGAACATGTCATGTATGCGTTCAAACACCACTACGATTCTGAATAACAGTCGAATGCGGGGCGTATCCTTGAAGTGCTTTGCTATCGCCATAAGGTTTTGTCCTTTTTTATTAATACCTTTGTAAGTATTTCAAGTTTGAGCCTTTGCAATAAAGATAAAATCTTCACCGAAGTTCCCCTTTTCTACAACATGCGCCCTACTCCCGGAAATTCCCAATAATTAGCTAAAACAATCTCTGTTCGTAGATCTAATACTATGCTTATACCGTAAACGCGGGGTGAAAAAAGCTTAGGCATTGAACCTCGCCAAAAGACGGCCCCATTTCACAATCCCCGCCCAATCTGTAAAACCACGCCCCATAATAAAACCCTGCAAACTATATTTGACAATGTAATGAATGATAACGCTCTCCGCAATCAAAAACACTGTCTTTTTGATTGCTGAGAACTTGAAATACTGAAACTTGACCATTCACTGCTTTCCGTGAACTATATTTCCAAAAGTTTAAGTATATTTAGGTAAATTTTTGAAGCCTTCAACCAAATACCTATAAGCAAAAGTCGTATATAATACTAGTTCTAGTCACTAGTACTACATATAACTATAAGAGGGAAGTAAAAATAGAGATTGGTGCCCGGAAAACAACTAGCAGTTAGTCAGCCTCATAATGCTTCCCCCATAACAAGACTACTATGCAGTTGTTATTCTCATAGCATGCTTTCCTCCCTTCCCTGTTCAATATTGTTATGAACGGCTTCAATTGTGGATAAACATGAAACGAAAATCGATGATGCAATGTGAGTCTTCAATACTCACTCGGTCCCGGAGGCACGTAAAGTTGGATAGGAGCTATAGGCAAACAAAAATAGCAGAAGCCCCAAGCTATTCCCGTTTAGTCGAGAGCAGTTAATTCGGTAGGTCCCTCGTAGATGTTTGCTTCCGCTAGCTGGAACTTCAGAGTTCATTCTATCCCCTACGCTATAATCAAGCTCCTCGTGGGACGTCTAATTGGCGAAAACTTGCGTAGTAAGTTGGAAAACAGTGAGCAGTCCAAAACGCCATTATTGGAAAACATATGTGCCACAAAAACGTAAGGACAAAGTACGAAGTCTATGCCGTCGATATTCCGTTTGTAAAACTCCCACATTCCGCTTCCATTCAGAATCGTAGTGGCCCCTTAGTTGCGCATGTGGTCGACCCATGGACTTGTCGTGGCCACACAGTGTACAGTTCAGAGCTTTCGTCCTCCTAAACGGGTCCGAAGGAGGACACGGCCAGGGCGAGTATCGATCAGCGGTTCGAACCCGTACCATGCGTTTGTGACAGTGCGCCACTTGCCACTGCACCATTTCGTCCTCAAAACATCCACCAACACATTAAAATTGTGACCCTCATAATTAGTTATGGAAGGTAACTAGCGGGTCCATTTGTGAAGAGCGAGGAAACTGTACGACCTTGCTTTTCTACATTACTTTAATTCGATAAGCACAATCCCGCCCACTCAGGACGCTCCTCCCTCGCTACCAACAAGAGCACAGGTGAGAAAATTATTTTCATACACACACAAATACACAATTCAAAATGCCACGGAACAAATGCTATTGAGACCTGGTTGAAATGGGATAATGCAGGAATAGTTCTGACAAATGTGAAATTTGCAAATGCCACCTTCCTGGGACTCATGGGATGGATAAATTGATGGTTTGGGGAGTGCATGGAGATTATTTCATGTTTTTTTAAAATTACCCTGAATGTGTTGAAGGAAAGCCACTAATCAGTACGATGAATATTTCGTTCCAACTTTCCCAAAACGTTTCATCTGAGATCTTAACTCTCAGCACAGAAACTTTTCAATATGGCGTGAACGTCGAACAATTAGATGGCATACTACTATAGTCTCAGCTCGTTTGCAATACAAAAAAATAAAGAAGCCTCCAGGTCGATCCGAAAAATCTATTCCTATTTGAGGCCGAAGGGAATGAAGAACGGTGGCAGACGAGGCGGGAGAGGGGAGCAAATGGCGANAGACGTATGAGCTGCCACCTGAAAATTGCCTACAGCACCCAGGGTTTACTCATGGAATGAGTTCGAAATTGCAGAGGGTTACGGAACAAAAGTCATTAAAAGTAACTGATAACTCGCAACAAAACAATAATCGATTATCATTCTTTTTGACTTTGTGAAATCGGATGCTAGCACTTCAGCATAGCTACCGCCCAGCATTGCATTTTGTAGCAGACTCAATATGAAGAATACCATAAGGGAGAGAGAAACCCGACGATAACAAATCGCCGAATATCTGAGACGCCGCAAACTCGTCCTAATAGGGGCGGTGCGAGTTCCGGAGGCGTGTTGGACTCGGGCTTGATGACTAATTACGTTGCCATAAGATTACCTTACCGTTACGTCGTTACCCGTCGCTTTCTACACCTCCCTATAATGTGCACTCCAAACATAAGCCTATTACCCGCAAAACTCGATTATCACATCAGAAGTCATCCAACATTTTTTTAGGTATGACGCCCTTGCCTTCTGGTCCCACTGGTCGACTTACTATTCTAACTGCTTCTCTTGGACTTGGTGCATTCCGATCCCTCAAAGACAAGGTGCTGTTCATCAATACACATACCTACTACCTTCCATATGTTGTTCAAGAACAAGGAGTCAATTGTAAGCTTTTTGTTGATGATGTCAAGATCTATAAGGCTGTAACAGGGGAGGGGGATACTGTTA
>UZAF01017290.1:0-19421 GCA_900617895.1 Haemonchus placei
CTCTCTCTCTTCATGGCTGTGGTTGTCGCTGCTCCTGAATTGTAGTTGCCTATTCTGGCTTCACCCCGCATTAATGGGTATTTATACCGTCGCGGCACTAAAACGCCAGCTAGCTGTATGCGTGAATCGCCCACTGATCGGTTTGGGTTTGGAGCCTGGGACTTACTCAAGCACTTCCTTACGGTCGGACTGTTATAGGGGGAAGTTTTCAGAACTCATGTTGTATTCGCCATTTAGTAACTGCTTTTGTGTACGCTTCTAGACCTACATACATGCCGTGAATGACAAGAAAGGAGACTGTGATATTAGAGATGTTTTTCAGAAGGGTGAGCGGGGAAAAGGGAAGGGGGGCGCGGAAGGAGGGGGAGGGGAGAGGGGTGAGGAAGGGAGAGAGAAGGTGCAAGGAGAAGAGCGTCAATTTTGAAGGATGAAGGTGTATTTTCATGCTCGTTCTGGACTTAAAAGATTACCAGGTAGCCTTCCATAGCGACAAGGATCAAACTGTTCTGCTTATAGTTCTTCACAAGCCCGATGCGCTATCGACTACCTGAGCGAAAATACGATGATCCTTATCAGCCAGCTCCTCAACCGACATATGTGCAGCCCAAACCAAAATATCCTTTGCCCCAGTGCTACACCAATGACAGTGGTTCGTCAATTTTCACTTTGTTTTCCATCCTTTTTTTAGTTACCGTCTGAACACAAAACGACTTCGAAGCCACAATTGGGATAAACCACGAACTCTAGTCACCTTCAAGACTATAGAAGCACTTGTGACGCATGAAGGGTCCACCTTCATGTCGTAAAGGCGTGAACCGTCTTTTTTATATCACAACTTCCTAAGAAACTAAAGAGAAGAGCCACACTCAGTTTGAGGGCACAAATGGTTTGAGCCTTGACTGCATACAATGGTCCGTAACTGGACCTATTGGCATGGAAACTTATATACTCCAGTTCAATCATGACTATCTATTCCATTTAGCTGATGAATGAACCTGAACTTTAATAAACAGTCATGTGAATATAGGAAACGGTCAAGGATATGGTGGACCGTTTTCGTACAGGTCCATCACCAGTTCGGTTATCCCAAAAGTTGAATAAGTTGATCCCTAAAAATCTTGATTGTTCAGTTCAGAATCAAGAACGTACAATGGAAGATACGTTACATTAAGGTACGTTCTGCAAATCTCTTAGAAAGCTGAGCTTGTACTTTCAAAACCTTGGCTTCCTTTACCAGTGAACCCAGGCATCGCAAAAAGAATTTACACTCTCTTATTCATCGATCATGCCATTGTTCACAAATTACTCTAGGATACAGCTCTTACTTAGTTTGAGCACAATCATTTCGGTTTACGGTTTGACTATGTACACACTTATGTATCTAGAAGGCATTTGGAATGTGATCAATCCTGACTTTACACTTATTTCAGGTTTTATGTGTTGTAATCGGAGATTGGAACGAGTAATGCGAGACGTACTGGATGAGCTTACTAGAGACAAACGTTGGCTGAACTGTAATGTTCAGAAAATTGCGAATTCTGTACAGGTTTGAATACAATTACAATTTTTACAATTACAAATACAATTTTTATCTATCCCATGGTAACACACTTCTCAAAGAGTTGATGAAGGCGGAGAAAAGCCCCTGCACAGCTTTCTCCAGCCAAAGTGGATGGCAAACTCGAAAAGAGCATCGTGTATGGAAGGATGCAAAGCCCACCCCTTCTATCCACGAAATCCCACTTGAGCAAGAATTTATATCTTATAGATCTGGGATGACTTAATAATTTAGTATTAGTGACTGTTTTTCAGTCGGAATATTCGGAAGTGAGCAATGAATCATTTGAATAGAATTAAAATAGTAGGAATTTTGAACAAATATTCGAGCGTTCTACAGAGCACTATTGCTCCTCTCCATACCGCCATTTTTTCGCTGATTCATCTAGTAAATCCTCCTCCACTGTGGGCATCGTGGGAACTTCTTCGAAATCTCTTACGTCCGTTTTTTCTCCCTTTTGTTTACCTGTTCAACTACTCCACCGTTACCACTGAAACGTCCTCCCAACCAACTACCGGTATAGCTTGCATGAGCCTTCAGTGATTACCCTATATGGCATTCATTCAATTACTAAATCCTGATCTTTCGCTTGTTCCTAGATGTAATGAGTTGTTTGGTGGGAATCCTCAAGTAATTTGAATTAGTTGTAGTTAGCACATTGTGCTTCAGTCTTTGGAGTTTTGATGCACAGAGAAAATCGTTCAGATAATTGAGGAGGCACTTTACTCTTGTATCACAGAATTCAAGGATTTGGAATGTATTCCAGAATCGAACACAATCCATCTTCAACACGGAATTCGAGACAGTGGCAGGTCTTGGCGATTATGCCTCGAAAACTCACTTTTACCATGATCTCATATGCAAAATTGAATATCAGGGCAGGTACGTGGTATCTCTGCTAACGGGAACAAAAAATACGAATGGCTCCTTAAATGTCCAAATTCTTGCAGGTTTATACTTTCCTATGCGACTCCAAATCGACATCATTCACCTCCAGCCTACGCCACGCCGCCAACGGAAAACGGTGGCAATAATCCATATAATTAAATGTTTAGCAGTAATTCAAATAAAGTATTATAAAGGTCTCTCGGTCTTTAATCAAATGGGAACCCTCGACGAGATAAAGATGATTTTAACGAAGCCACCACCAAACATCTACCTCTATTCATTTTCTCTGAAAATCAAAATAATGCAGGTCTCTTACAACGATTGAATTGGTTTTCATACGAACAAAATCTCTATTCGGGAACAATTTTGTACTGAGTCAGCTCGGGAACGAGTACTACGTGTAGTACTCGTTCCCGAGCTGACTCAGTACTTAGTAGTAGTTAGTACTACGTGTTAGGTATGGGAGTTTTACCTCTACCCTGCACAAGTAAGATGACTGGTCTCGTAATAAAGAGGAACAACAGGATTATAAGGAAGACAAGCCATATGAATATTTTATAATGGGTAAATTGAGTGGTATCATATGAAGTGTAGAGATAACAACCGGCCACCTACAACAAATCCATTGGTGGCTTCTGAGCAAATATCCTCACTCCTGTCAACATACGATACTATAACAGACAGAGCGAACGAGTTCATGCAATTACTAGTTTCGTCTCAGCTGGGACTCCATATCGCTGCTTGTGCTCCTCGAACAGGCTGTTCAGCTTCTCCACATAGATTTCATGCAGTTCATCAATCTGCTCCTGTGTTGGATTTGGTACCTTTGTAACTGGAATAGGCTCTCCAACTACCGTATCGATAGGTTTTCGGAACGGAAGATAGCCGAAAGTGAGCTGTAAAGATTATATACTTCAACAGCAATATGAATTCGGTTTTTTCGACGGAATTTAGGGCTTCTAACCTGGAATATGCCTCGCCCATGGAAGAATGGCAAAGAGAAGCCAGCGAGATGTTTCACCCACGACTGGAATCGTCGTATGGTCGACCCCTTCGGGTTCTCAACCTACAATAGTACTTCTAAGAAGCATTCATGAGTAGATCCTCGAATTTACTTTTAAGGCTATAACCTTGATGCTCTCACCTGATCAAAGACTTCGTTCTCGCCAAAGGAGTAAACTGGAACCAGGTATGCACCGGTTTTCAGCGCCTCCCTGACGAATCCTTTACGTGATTTGAGGACCAGCGTATGGTAACCAGGATGTGCATCTAATGCTTCTTCAGCTCCACCTAAACTTGAACCATGATGGGTTATGAACCATCAACTTCCCTACAACAACTTTACAGCAGTGCTTGATGACATGGAAGGGTGCTCATCTCATATTTCCTTTCTTTTGTGGTTAGGGGCAAAACTCAACGGGACTCGAACCCGTACCCGTGGGTAAGAGGCAAAGGCGGTTGCAAGAACATCAAGCCAAAACTAACTACTTTAATGGTTATGGAAAGGAGGATTGAACATTTCACCATCTTTCTCTGGTATTTAATGGTCCTGAACTTTCACCGCACCCTTCCGGACCTCTCCGTGGAGAGCTTTGACCTCTTTCACTCACCGACCACAATAACGACAGCGCGACCAGTTTCCTGACTATCGAGCACGTATTCGATACTCTCCCTTGAAGCATCTATACAACCCATTAGAAGAAGCAATTCACGCTTAATCATCATTTTGAAGTTGAACGTCAATGTACATACCCGGAAACGAATGCCAGGGAACTGAAAAACCATTTGTACTATTTCACACTAAAAACTGATGTGAACGGCCAAGAGATTGTAGCCAATGAATTTCTTACTTTGGCATATTTATTGGTGCCGTTAGTGGCGAAATTCGCATACACTGCCATAGCAATAATTCCATGTGGATGGCAACCGATGAGGTAGTTCTGAAAGAAACCTCTTGTGATTCACATCAGTGTCAAAGACATACATATGAAAAAGCATTTTGCAATGAATGTGACCTCCCCTCAGATGAGTTTGTCTGAATCGTAAGGGTAAGCCGCAGAGAGCAGACTATAATTATCTCAGAAAAAGAAAATTCTTCACAAGGGTTGTAACCGCCCCGACAGAGTTCAGCAGGGTTCACTTTGAGAATGGATGCCTACGATGAATCGAGTTTTTCAATCATTTCCAGTAGATACTCACGTGATTCGGTGAAAGATCGACAGTTTTATGAAGGGTGACTGGAAAATAGTCGGCGAACCATTTGTGCACGGTCCACCTATAAATATGTTTTAAGTTTGAACTTTCCTGAACTTTTAGCTAATGCCCTTAAAAACCATAAACATGAACAACTTGCAAAAATTTTTCAACTGTTATACGTTTTGTAAATGATGAATTTAGAAATTATCTCCAACATGGTGATCGCAAGAAGTTGACGAATATGAGAGTATACATAACGTAGTTAGGATGGAAGTACACGGAAGGCAGGCAAAACTATTCTAGAAGAAACAACCTATGGAATAAAGAATTCCATTCGCATTTTCGCGAATCAGCAAAGCCCTTTCACCACGAGAACTTTGAATTTCAAAAAGATGACGATTTAGAGGGAATCGCAAATCACTGGTTGCAACGTTTCAGCAAGAGTATCAACTCTCTTTTGGATGGTTTCGAAAAATTCTTGAACATATCGCCATATCCATGGGAAACGTGCAAAGCGTATTGAGTGAATAGGTGCTCGGTCCTATGCTAAGGAAGTAAGTATATAGCGGATATGCTCATGAAGGTTTTCGCTCCTCTTTCTGTGCGAGACCGCCCGTTACAAGCCAGAACAAAATGGAGGGTTTCTTCTTCGAATGTCATTGTCTGTCCACTCCGGCAAGAAATGAATTTGTGGGAGGAATTATGCTTTGTTCTCACTTGTAATACGTTTAGGTGCTAGCAGGAGTTATAGGATATACAGAAGCTTTTGATACTAAGCAGTATAAGGTGGAGAAAATTTTAAAGATACAGGCTTTACAGCTACTACTCACCTTTGAACCCATTCACTAGCGTATCCACCACGTTTTGGTGAATTTCTGTCGTAGTAGTACCATGCTGCATAGAGTAGTAAAATATGCCATTGAAAGGTGAAAAACTGCAAAAAAATCCATAGGGCTCTGGCAAATGACTGTTAATTCAGAGGGAGAGCTCGTCTGCTGAAGGAGAATTGCTTCAGATGAATAAGTTGTATTTTCTATTTATGCCAGAAGGCGGTGGTGGTGTAGTGGCAAGTGACGCACTATCTTACACACACGGTCAGGGGTTCGAATCCCGGATCGATATCCGCCTAAGACAACCAAGCCTTCCATCCCTACGGGATCGGTTAATTGGTATCAGACTAGTCTGGGAGGATAAAAGCACTGACTTGTACATCGGCTGGCCACCGCAAGTCATTGTATAGGCCATATACGCACTCATTACGCCACTACAATTCTGAATGGAAGTCGAATGAGGGGCGCATCCCTCAGATGGGATTGATTGACGCCAAAAACTTTACTCTTTTTTATTCTAATTATGCCAGCAATTTCACTTCCTAAAATAATCAAACTTTCTCATGCACGTAAAGGATAAAATGAGAAAGCTCTCTCATTAATCCCTGTTCAGTGCCCAGTGTTTAGCCCCCCTTAGCCCCCCTTAAAGAATCCTGGAGGCATCTAATAGGGTATTTAGCTCAAGGAATAATACGAGATGCACATAAACTTGACAAGTGAGTAGATTTGCCCTTTAGAATTGATTTTGTACCAGCAATCCCCACTCCAAAGTGAGGTAGTTCCGAAGGAAAAAGAGCCCAAATGCTATAATGAAGCTATAACGAACATGTCATAGCATTCCCGACACAAACAAAAAAGAAAAGGAAGTCGAAAAGCTGCATTTGTTCCGATGCGCACCCAGACCTGTACCTATCTTGCCAACCTAAAGGAGGCAGTGGCCTCCTTCAGAACCTGGAGGGGAGCAGCATCAATTGCCTATAGTAACGCATTCCCTTGCGCTTGCCGACTACCCACAAATTACTATGGTCTGGTAACGAAAGTGCGCGTCAGAAGGTATCGAGGAGTTAGCCCTGGATTTCTATTTAAACTGCGCAAATAGGTAATTACTTCTGCTCACCCAAGAATAGCTGCGACTAGTTGCGTTGCCCAGGCCATTTGCAATTTGCCGAAAAACTGAACATAAATGAATTGTCTTCAACCCTTCCCCCTCTCCCTAGAGAAAACGAGAAACACCGACTCGCAGGCGTGTTTGTTGTGCAGTCCGAGTGCATATCATAGTTGCACTATAACCAGTTCTGCCACTAAATAGAGAAAATTGAAAGGTGACCGAGAAATAACAAGAAAAAAGGCAGTCATACCAAGTAGAAAGGCATCAGTAGGCCTATGATGGACAAAGGATAAGTGATCCAGAAATGATGAAGAACGCCAAGTACAAGTTTCTGCTTCTCCCATGGTTCATGTAAGGGCGCGAAGTTAATTCCGAGCACCATGGCTATGGATTAATTACCACTACTGCTGAAATAAAACAGTACAAGGAGGTTACTGATATGAGAAACATGGGAAATATTTGGCAAACTGCCAGTTCAACATCTACTTTTAAAGATGAAACGATCACCAAATGACATAAAACGCAGAGGAGCATGGCAACAGCAGCCTCTATGCACTATAAAATGAAAAGAGTTCCATGGGAGGCAGCTGAGGCTTCAGCCGTGAAGCGAAGAGGAAAATTACATAACGAGAAAAGTTGCAAAAACGGAACCGGGGTGGGTACGCTATGGATAACGTTTGAAGCACAATGAAGGGATCGATGCACTTTAGGGCCTTCGTAAAATCCCGCCGACGAAAAGGTTAGGCAATCGAAGCGTCTGTTTTTCCAGGGGACTACATTTAACACACAGCACGAAAACTGGCTTTGATCAGCTCGTTCCAAGGTAATTTATTTTAAATAGTTCTTTTAAATGAGTTAGAAAACTGGCTACATACAACGGGAATATCATCCATTTTCCAACCCTAACAAGAAAAGCAGAATGAATTTGCACCTGAAAGATTGGCACAAAAACAAGAAAACATTCAGAAAAAACCGTCTCACTTTTTCAGCGGTCGAAATAAATAACAAGGGAACAGCTGTGAACAGTAAATCAGAAAATAAAAACAAATCTGCAGCACAGGAACATATAGTCAAACAAGGGGCCTATGTAAAAAGACAGGAAGTGATTTTTAAAAAACTCCAAACAAAATATAATCAGTCTTGCTCACGGTTGGTAAGAATGACAAAGTGCGCACTTGGGAGTAAATTAATTATGTCCATTATAGAGTTTGTCTGTTCTGAATAGATGTTCTGTGCTTTTATCTAAGGTGTTCAGACTTGGAAAACTGCCCTACTACAGTCTAGTAAAGAACCGTGGGCGGGGTGCCGTGGGAGTACACCGTCTAACCGATAGGGCCCACCCAAAGGGAGATGTAGGACGGGAGTAAACACGATAAGATATGGTTAGAGCAAAAACGCAACAGTAAAACTATTTCTGACAAACGAAAACAATTTATATCGGCACATAGGATATGATATCAACAGTCGGATCTTGCTTGGGCAGCAACTGCTTCCCCTTCCTCTAGTACATTCTTTGGAGGCAGCTGCTGAGACGAAGGAAGCACTCCGAACTCGAGAAATTCCTTAAAACTATGCACATAGAAGGACTTTTTAATATCTACACTTATGTTTTCTCATTTACCTCTAGTTCGGATCGATTGTTTTCGATAAATTCTAAACTTCACTAGAGCCGAGCCCGTCACGTTCAATGGTTGGTTTTTCTTTTTCGGAGTTGAGAGAGTTTTTTCAAGATGTCACTAATATCCTCAATTTCTAGTCCTTCCGTGTTTCTCTCACTGGGTCAAAGGGTTTTGTGATGCGCTCATACATTCGACTTCAATTCGGAACCGTGACAGCAATTGAATGAGCCTATGCAACGATTCAGGGATATTGACCGATGAAACGTCAAAGTTTTAGACGCTTCACATGAATTGGGGGTCAATAAGGTGAACCCGTGAACCCAGAAGACTAATTCCTAGATGAACTAGCGAATCTCGATTGATGTTTCCCCCCCCACGAGCTCATTCCAAGGCGGTGAGCTCCTACAATTAATCCACCTCTGACCATGACAAACCTTTCGACATTACAACGAGAACTTGTACCCAACAATACCGCTTCGGAAGTTTGTGATCCCCTACTCCTGCTACTGGAACGTTGAATGTTGCGAGGAGACACGTTGGTATGTGTGTACTTTTGCTTTCGATCATCTCAGGTTCTGTTTTTCTGGCATTACAAATGTATTGACTTTCCACATCGGCAGCCATCGAAGACAACAGCAGACCGTTCTTCTTTGCTCTTTAAGACATTGATTGATTTCTGCACGGGTTGTCGACTACAGCGTAGAACTTGTTACTCCATTTTGGTCATATGGAGTGAGTCACTAATGGAAGAAAAAACCTAAGTGAGCGAAGGAAAAGTCAATAACAAATCAGTAAAACTATACTATAACTGTAGCTATAGCTCTAATTAGCTCTTGACAACGAAGCAGCATTCCTTGCTATCTATGGGAGTTACTCCCGGGAAAAGTTTCCTGGTACATTACCCTACAGTTACTTTCATCCTAAAGTTCTGCTTACCAACGTCAGTTTGTGAAGGCACGACTTCTTATGGTTTCAACGATTTCGGATAGTCCTGTGAGGAGTCTTGGTCGGAAATAGGAAGACCACTAAGGTTTTGTCTCAGACATTTTCAGCTCAGATCCGTCTCCTACCACTCCAAAAATATTTTATTGATACAAGAACAATAAACAAAATGTAATAAAGCTGTTCCTGGGCAGTGGAAAGAAAATATTCTCGAAAAATGAGGCAAACTCGAGAAAAAAGAGCCGAGAAGCAAAGGAACACCAGTGGACCCCCAGAACACTACGGCGAACTCCCGTACGCCAGCGATCGGCATGAAAGTTACACCCAGTACAGCAGAGAGCAAAGCACGTGATTCTGGCTCCACTGTAGTTGATGTTATTTACAGCGACAAGTGCAAAACGCGACAGCACAGTCCAAAAGTACTTCCTGGCAGGCGGTGCAAGTGGAAAAAGTCGATCAAGAGTTGTTTTGAGCTCACAGTTCTTTCCCGTTGTTTACATTTTTGAAGATTTCATCGACAGATGTTATCCGTAGGGAAAGTAACAGCTTCAATGAGAGTGTCATTGGAACTTTTGACTACTTCCCTACAATAGAGATGACTCTGGAGGTAAAAGCCATGTTTAGAAGAGCTGAGCATGACTCATTCCCAATATAATCAGATAAGTTTTATAAGTTCGATATCATCATACACTTGTCACTTGTATGTATGCTTGCTTCAGCCTTTCCGAGATTTTTTCACTATATGGAGCTAACGTTTCTGCAAGTTTAACTTCGTCAGAGCCTGAAATACGAAAAACCATCTGAGATTGATTCTCCTATAAGGCAGAGCAACCCTAAGACAGTTCTCTAGACAAGCAGGCCTTCGGGCTTCGTATACAACAGTGTGCTTACGAGGCTTACCATGATCTAAGTCGCTGGAGAGTTAGATCAACCACCCAGAAATTAAAGTTTGCCTACAATGTGCAAGCCTACCTCTTTCCTGACCTCACCGTAATGTCGCCGAAACCTTGGCCCTACAAGGTTTCTCAATGCCAAGAATGAGAAAAGTCCATCATGGTATATACTTGTCATTTGCTTCCACCTCTTGATATATGGCCTACCATCAATTGTTAAATCATAGCAATAAAACGATTTACAACCGCTTTCTATGGTCTAAGGTTACGTGCCCGACAAAATCGCTGTCTTGAGCAGGGAGATGAGTCTTCGTTGGACTGCTATGACAAAAAATTCTTTGTCGATAAATGGAAATGACGGTGACAAAGTTTGAGAGGGGTGCCAGTGTCAAGGAAAAGGTAAAGATCTAAACCGGACTTCATCTCATGAGAGAAAAACAGTAGTTTCAGTATCGAGTAGCGCCTGAAAGTTTTGATAGACTTTAATGATTTCTCATGAGATTCAACGATCTTGAGATTCCGAAGAGTTGTGACAGCATACTGATAAGATGTCTGAAAGCTGCTCAGTCAAGTCATGCACGAAAGTTTATAAAAATTGTAAATATACATCTTAAATGACAAAATTCTATAAATGCTATAAATGAAAACAAGACATATTAAGAAATGCGCAGCGACAACGAATAATGTTAGGTAGTGCTTGAGATCAGTCTGATAGAATCTCTTCTAACAAGGCACTCTGGACTGGAAAATGCTCACACCCTAAAACAAAGGCGAACTAAAGATTATCACACTAAATAAATGCAATCTTTAAAGCAGGACGAGTTTCGTCTCTTTGGAAACTCCAAATTGAGTTTTGTGTTGCTCAAACAGTTCCGTGAGTGCTTCACAGTACTGGCGATGGACACGATCCACCTCTTCATCGGACGGATCGAGAACTTTGGGAACGGCTATCGGGGCCCCCACGACTGTATCTATCGGCACTCGACGAGGCAGTAGGCCAAAGTCCAACTGAAAACTCAATTTCAATCCATTTAGTATTTTTGAGGATTCTTCACACTCTATCTAGGCGTTATTTCCCTTTTCTAATGGGAAATAATTGTAAGATAAGCCAGCATTCAAACAAAATGGTATTCACGGCCGTTTTTCGTAAAAAACCGCTTTTTCGGGATGAAGTTGGAAGGTTCACCTGAAACAATCCTCTCCCATAGAAAATGGGCGTTGAAATCCCAAGCATACTTTTTGTCCACCTCTGGAACGCTCGCGTCAAGGACCCCTTCGGGTTGTCCACCTGCAATAGCTCCGTCATACCCTTCTACATGGGTTCTTACTGGGAATAAAGTATTGGAATAGTTCAAAACGAAGTTTCGTTGTCCCACCAACCTGATAGTAGAGATCATTTTCACCGAACGAATACACAGGTACCAATGAAGCACCGTGTTGAAGAGCCTGCTTCACAAATCCTTTTCGGGAGAGCAATTTTAGTACGTGTTCTCCTGGTCGGGCATACAGAGCCTCTTCCGCTCCACCTAAATAGGAGAAGTTGAGCTTTCAATAAGAGACCCACTCTACAAGCCGTAAGTATGTTGCTGTAACTCGCCTATAGCCAGGACCACGGCACGTCCACCCTTTTGTGCTGACAGAGCGTTTGAGATGCTTTCTTTGGAGCAGTCAATGAATCCAGCCAGCAGCAGTAACTCCCTTCTGGAACAGTATAGAAGTAAAAACCTTGGAGTTACAGTATTGGGTAAACGGGTGACTTACGTGATCATAACTTTGAAGTTTGACGCCAAAGTGCATGGGGAGAATCGTATTCCCGGAAACTGAAACGGTTTGTTTAGTGGACCGGCTTAATCGAGCATTCTTCGAACTTCGGCTGGGGAACCTCACTTACCACTTTGCTTTTATCGGTTCCTTCTGAGGCGAAATTAGCAGACACTGACATACAAATAATACCATGGGGATGACATCCAACGATGTAATTCTGAAATGACTGTTGACTGATGAGGAATAGCTCCAGGAGGAGACAGTGAACCATCTTACCCGGTCATCTGGCAGTTCAGCAGTTTTGTGAAGAGTTACCGGGAAGTATTTGGCGAACCATTTGTAATATATCCATCTTGAATTGAGTTAATCAGAAGTACCAGCGGGATGCCAAGAACGGTAAGAAAAAATACAAACCGTTGCGGAAAATTATTTCGGTAGCCACCAGTTTTTGGAGAATCCCGGTCATACAGATACCACATTGCATACAAAAATAAAATGTGCCATTGCAATGTGGCCATCTGTAAATACGGTACATACTGCCATGAAATGTTCTCAAAAATATCCCTTTTTTCTTAAAATAAAGCCGACGAGACAGAAGTGGGTGCAGTGGCAAGTGGCNATTGGTAGCAGACTCGTCTGGGAGGGTGAAAGCTTCGACTTGTACATCGGCTGGCCATCGCAAGTCACTGTATAGGCCACATACGCATTCAAACACCACTCGCGGGCGCATTCCTCAGATGGAATTGATTAACGCCCTAAAACTTTATCCATTATCCATTTCAAAACCGAAAACACTGTATAGGATTGGTAAAAGAGCGAAATAACTTCTTAAACGTAAACGCCCGATCAATTGCCAGTTCTCTGGAACGGTAAGATTGCCAACGTAATGTCTATTTTTACTCCCATGAGAGTGCGTTCAGATGATAATTTCTCTTATGAAGTAATCTGAACGGTTAAAGGAGCTTAATGCTGTTCATATGTCAAACATGAACGATTTCAACTATGACACCCCCGGGTTCTGGTGGGTCTTGCTCACTAGACGAGATCATCTCTCAGAAAATATGTGGCTGACAAGGCTCTCTCCACTGCTCCACATCTACTCATAATCACTGGCCGGTTACTGACTGGATCCCTCGGAACGCCAAGCGCAAACCAGGACGGCCGTCGGTGCTATGGTCATACATTTTCACGAAAGGTCTAAACGGAGGGAATGCTGTGCCTCGGGTCCATTAATCCATCAAGCGAGGACCATCCACTGAACCATTCTGGCTCGCGACAGGAACAAATGGAGACACTACTGGCGCCCGCTTGAAGAAATCGAAGATCAACGGGATGACAGTCAATATAGATAATTACTTTTACTATTACTATTATTCTTACTAATTTTACTTTTTTTCTCTTCCATTCTATTCTATTCAAGCCTTCCTCCCATCAATTTGGGTCGACCAATTGATACCAGACTTGTCTGGGAAGATAAAAGAACCGACTTGTAGACTGGCCATCAAAGTCATTGTATAGGCTACCTAAGCATTCAAACACAACTACGATTCAGAATGGAAGTCGAATACGGGGCGCATCTTAGGAGGGATTGATTAGCGCCAGAATCATCTGAATCACCAATTATGACTTGATGTCAGTTGACTGCTGTTATATCGCCGCAGTAGGTGATCCGAAATCTCACAAGGCTGGCGATATGTGGGCAAAACTCCCTCGGCCTCGGCGGGACTCGAACCCGTACTCGTGCTTTCCGAGCACCGTGCTCTTCTCCTTTATATGAATCAGTTTATCAGCCCTATTCTAACTTATGATGCCAATGAACTTACTAAGACGATCGGTAAAATAGAGCAGATTATGGTAACAGGAAAGGTAAGCGTGAAGTGTATGACCATGCCCAGAGTGTACAGCTTGTCCTCCCATGGCTCAACAAGTGGTGAAAAGTCGATGCCAAGAATTCGCTTCATCCTTAAAAAAATAGAATACAAAACTGGTATTTATAAGTTTATTAAGTCGGAATAAATCCACGGTAAAAATAGGTATGGAAATTTTGATCGATTATAAAGGTAGGGTGCGACAACACAAATACCAATTACCATAATCCATACAATGTAAACAATACAAGTTCAAGTTTACAGGCTGGTCCGCTATAATTCTGAGGTATCCAGTTGAGTGAAGCAATGGAAGCGCAAAGGAGTGGTGAAAATCGGCAGATTCTAAGAAATACATGGCTTGAAGAGAGTAGCAAGAAAGGGGATGTTCGAGATTACGTGCCTTTAACCGTCTGGGTGCCTCCCACGTAAGCGTACTACTCGTTGGCGTAGTAATGCGTCATTGTAAATGGTACAGTCTTAAGAAAGCCGCCATAACACGGCCATTTTTGGGCGTGCACGTCGGCCACGCAGACGCAGGAACCCTTGTAACGTAGTGCTGGAGCTGCTTTTCCACCCGACAAGGTTCCAAATACTTTCCTCGGGGGCCAAAGGTTCATTTGAGAAGGAAAAAACCTCAGAAACCATTTGAATCGTGAACTGTCTCTTTCAAGCAGAGACTACCTGCTCTAAATGGTCCAAGACATTTCGAGAGGTACATGCAAACACTTTTAACCGGATGCCCCTTTGAAGATTGAAGGAAAACGAGGATTTCCTTGGTCGCCTAGCTGGTCATCCTCACATTCATAACGACTCTGTTGCGAATCGATTTTGCCACAGCCCATGTGACTGGGAACAACTGCTAGAAAAACAACAGGAGTTGTTGAACAGGAGACGATAAATTGTCAACAACAATTTGTGAAAACAGAGGAAATGAAAAATGGAACGGACATTTGCAGAACCAGTACATTAAGATAAAGGCGATGAGAAATTCCAAAAAAAATCGCGATGGAACTGAAGAAAAGGTCTTTTCCAAGAGAATAACGTACACTGCAAGGAAACAGGAAGTTGAATGAAAGAAATCAGATTAAAAAGAAGAAAAAAGTGGTATCTACGGGGTTTCGTTGTCGTACTGACGTTATCAGGAAAACTCTTTTATACGCAGCATTGTCATGCTTTGGACGAGATGGTCGACTAGATTCTAGCCGCCCATCTCGTCCTTATCGATTGATCAAACTACGGCGAACACGCCTTCCGGTATCCTTGGCGCAACTGGAGCTTATCAGTTTGCAACNTGCTTCCCCACTCATTCTCCTTTGCTCCAGAAAAAAACGTTTCCTAAGCTCAGTACAACTCATTAGTTGTGGTCAAGGTGGATTCCCACAGGAAAGAACTATTACTGCCATTGAAATCGCAAAAACCATCGGCATATCACCACCTGCGCTGCGTTGATAAAAGTACCAGTTCCTTTGCAAGTAACGAACTTGTATACTTATAGCTATACCGAAGAGGAAACTATTTCACGCCTCGAAGTTTTTGTGAAGTGCTGACCTATCGAAGCAGTATACGCTGGGAAATCTCACCAGGATGGCGAATTGTGAGCAAATCTTTGGCCTCGGACGGAACTCGAACCTGTACTTGGTGCTGTCCAGGCATATAAGCCATAAAGAAAGCGAGCGGTCTCAGTAGGGCAAATGATAAAGAGCACGGTGCCCGAAAAGCACATTTACGGATTCGAGCCGTCCTCGTCCGTACTCGAAGTTTCGCTGACAACTCACCATTCTTCTGAAAATCTTTCTAGTTCCGCGTTCCAACCCCCATTTTGTTGGTTTCAGAACTCAGCTATAGCTGCGTGTGGTGCAGTAGGATCCAAATTGCCGCGTCGCAACGAGAGAGACGCCGCGCGCGAAGGAATGTAGCAGAATGATGTAGCAAGAAAGAAATACAGAAACAAACGAACTAACATTAGAATCATGCCAAAGTAATAATTGAATGCATAACGATAGAGCTGNCCCGGTTTAGATGGACGCTGTTCGGCATAAGAACGGCAATAAACTGACAGACAAACTTTGAGTTTGATTTTGTTAATAAATTTTCCTAACACAGTTGTGGTAGAATATGCGTTTCCCGAAATCGGGTTGAGACAGGAGAAGTGGGAAGGGTTAGAGTAGGACGGACTGAATGGGACACACCACGTCGTCCCGAACGAGTGAGCACATTAATCATGAGTAGTCACTACTTCAGAGAATTCTCGAACAACAGTTCTGAAGAATATTCGACAGTTTCACCGTGATCATTTAATGAGCTACAACTGGAAAAAGCTTTATCGTACCCATTAAAAGTAAAGATTCCGGTGATAACAACAAAAATTGCAACAGGAGTAGATAACGAAACGTGCAACAATTAACATTCTGGGACCCAAAGTCTGATGCCTTTGAAGAGCTGCTACTTCAATTTGAGCACTTCAAGGAGCCATAGAGCACCAGCATCTAACAGAATTACTGCTAATTCAATTCCAGAGAAAGAATTCAACAGGAATGTTGTAAGGGAGACTGATGACAGGTACTGATGGTCCGATGCCGAATATGTAACTAACCAGCTGCAACGAATGAAAAGCTTTATGCAACCACATTAAAATCAATGGCTGCAGTGAAAATATTAAAAAATTGCAGGAAAAATCAATCGCATAGACAAGAGCATTCACTGCAGAATGCCTATTGCCCTTACAATGGCGGATACTTTAACTTTACCAATTCTTACTACTTTTACTTTACTATATAACACCTCAAGCACATAGTATCATTTTTAGTAAGCAAATCTCCAAAACTGAAGCTGAAAGGAACAATGGGAAAGACACCCGATGGCACGTACATCCATAGGTCTGGGGGCTAGAAATGAAAATAATGGCCATGAAAACAAGGAAGACTCGATTGGTCCGGGAGGATTTCGACCAATCACATCTGCCTGAAGAGGGACGCGTAGCTGCTACCTTGTTCATTATCGCCTACTCTTTTATAAACTTGTTTCCAAGAACAAAAAAGGGTTCTCTAGAAAGAATTTCGTTGCCAGAATCGATTTACTCCCCTTTTTTTCAAATATGTCACTACGAATTTGCTTGGTTGCCATGAAGTATGGCACTGACAGAACTGCCCCAGAAACCCTAAAGAGATCCTCTCAAAATCAAGAATTCACTCATGTAAACCACCAAAAAAGACAGAAAAGAAAACCCAACGGATGAGAACTGCTCTGAATAACCAGGAATAATTGCAATACTACTAATGGCAGTATTCCGTATTAGACTAGGATGAGCTTCGCCTCCTTGGAGACGCCGAACCGAGTTTTGTGTTGTTCGAAAAGCTCTTCGAGGGCTTTGCAGTACTGCCGATGCACGTTATCCACTTCCTCATCGGTAGGTTCAGGAATCCTGGAAACAGCTATCGGCGCTCCCACAACAGTGTGAATTGGTCTTCGATGAGGTAGAAAACCGAAGTTCAGCTGGAAGCGTAGGTTTGCAATTACAACATAACCGAGTGAGCGACCCATTTTTACCTGTAGCACTCCTCTACCATAGAAGAGTGGCAGTGAAATCCCTAGCCATCTTTTTGACAATGTCTGGATTTTACGTACCAGCGATCCCTCAGGGTTATCCAGCTAAAAAGACTCGATCACCTCCGTAAGATTTACCTACCCAACTACAGCTATTGTGATAGATTTGCTCTTTTTCTGGGAACTGACCTGGTTGTAAAGATCATTTTCCCCAAACGAATACACAGGAACCAAAGAAGCACCGTTTCGTATGGCTTGCTTCACGAATCCTTTCCGGGTGAGCAGCTTCAGTTTGTGTGCTCCCGGGCGAGCTTCCAGAGCTTCTTCGGCGCCACCTAAACCGATGTCCTTTAAAGTTGGATAGGGTTACTAATAAGATATTACCAGTATGTTCACACTTCGATATGCTTCGCCTATGTCACGTAATGAACCCTTGAACAGTCTCGTAAAAAAACTGAAACTCACAATGGGAATGAAATTTTTTGCAACTCCCCTTCCGTACTGCTTCAGAAACTAGAATTCTGACCCAGACATTACAGTGGCTTAACTTTTTCGACTGGGAAACATCATCGATATCCGTTTTGGCATCCTTAGGGTGGCTCAGCGCTAGATGACTAGGTAGTGAGGCTTCTTGAATGCACCCCAACAACAAACTGAAGAGCCCTTTCATAAATGTAACCTTGAAAGTTCGACTGAGAGATCGGGAAGAGCTTTTAGGGACAGTGAATGATCACAGAATAGTTGGCAAAGTTGCCATCACTCACCAACGGCTAACACAATGGCTCGTCCTGTTTTTTGTTCTGCGAGTGCATTTGCTATGCTCTCCTTGGAGCAGTCAATAAGTCCACAAAGAAGTAGGAACTCTCTCCTGAAATTATATTCTGCTCAACCAGAACTCACATTGATTCATGAGTACATAAACAGAAATGCTCACGTAAACATGACTTGGAAATTTGATGCCAAGGTGCACACCGAAAATCGAATCCCTGGAAACTGAAAATGATTCTTTTAAAAGTCCGACTCAACTATATACTTTTTAAATCGACAAAGTAAAAGGTGGCATCGTCATTAGTAAGAAAATATGAGAGCCCGAGGTTCTACGCAGTCTCCTTGACTAGCCATGTCAACGCGGCTGGCTGTGAGACGTTAGGTCAGAGAGCGTTATGGTTGCACGCGACAAGAGCCGAAGTTGTTTTAACCAGCAACTCGCTTCACTGTGACCTATTCTCCTGTGGAAATGGGTTCTAAGATCTCCACCACTAGAATAAGTTCTATCACCTCCTAACCAGCAGAAAATTACATCAAAGTTAGTTCAACCTTGGAAAACTTCCACTAACCACTTTGCTCTTATCAGTTCCTTCTGAAGCAAAATTCGAGGTGACTGCCATGCCGATGATTCCGTGGGGATGGCATCCGACAATATAGTTCTGAATGAATTACTGAGCGAACAGAATGAACTAGAGAGACACTTCATGGACATACTCGATCTGCAGGCAGTTCGGCGGTTCTATGTAGTGTAATTGGGAAGTAGTTGGCAAACCATTTCTGTATCCTCCACCTGAACAAAGCAAGTGGGTCCGAATAATGAAAAAAGAAACTGAATGCCCAAACCTCTGCGGGAAATTGACTCGATAGCCACCGTTTTGTGGGGACTTTCGGTCATACAAATACCATAGACTGTATGCCAGTAGAATATGCCATTGAAAAGTGAAAATCTGTAAACATAGGTGAAATTGGATCCTGCTGATTCCTCATGTCATAGTCACAACTAAATTTGCACTAAAAGAATCATTCAGATTCCGGGACGAAGTGATTGGGCCTTAGTGTGGGAGGGGCAATTATCACACGCCCTAATTGGTGCCTCATTTTGATCCTACTGAAGTATAACCGTACGATTCAGACCAGCTGCTCTCGTCCTCTAGATCGCTCTCCCACGCATTCAGTACAATTTCTGCTCCTTCAGGAATTCTTACACTGAACGGAATGATGTAGCAAAAGCTCTGGATTATCTTCCCTAGTCTTTCCAAACTCGCCTATGTCTTGATTTTCGAGGCTTGGCCTTCGATCTCAGAGCTGAAGTGATAAAGCTCAAAGTGACAGGGGAAGGACCACACGCATCATAGAGGGACGCACTGATGTGGGACGATGAACTTCACAAGTAACTCTAATTAATGATTCACAACTTCATTCTTTCTTGAAAGTGAGGCTCACC
>UZAF01017290.1:29166-50062 GCA_900617895.1 Haemonchus placei
ATTTTCTTCGACGGCAACGGCGACGGTATGGGAGATGGGTGTAGGGTGGGTGGGGGAAAGGGGGGAGGAGGGGGGGAGGGGAAGGGGTTGAGAGGTTTGCAATGACTCCAATGAATAAATTAGGCAAGTTAGATGTAAGTCCGGATGTTACCGTTATAGAAAAACAGAGTAATAGTTAACAAGTCTTCAGCACAATCTACGTCTCGCCCTTGACGTTGTTCGAGGAAGAAGTGAGGACCAATTACGAGTGGTCCCGCTTCACCCCGTATCATTATGGGCGCCCCTAACTAAGGAGGTCGTCTCAGACCGTAAGAGAGATGAGGGATGGGGACAGGCTAGGTCCGATAGGTTAGCCAAGATTCCTTATGCTGCAGATGATGCCCAACAGTGCGGTCGCGAACCTGACCAGGAAAAACCGCTCGAGGGGTTCATTTTGGCAGATGCCAGTGGTGTTTCATTCAGCTTCATTTGGACCAAACCAGTGATGAAAGGATTCCTCCTAAAACGTACTGACACATAAATTTTCTTTTTCTTCCTTTCCCCCATCGAAAATATGACACTGATGTACTATTTTTACTGTTTATTGCTATCACCTGATCTGGAATAGTTTGTTATGTGGCCCTTACGGCAATGCTACCTGTCGCTTCCGGCCTTCAAATTTCCCTTACGCTGTTTAGGTGTGATACGTTACGATTAAGGCTCTACCCTATGCGCTTCAACAACTCGACTCCACTGAAATTTTCATTATTTTTTCCGTTTTGAAATGGATGTTTAAGAATGGGATGGCTTCTTGATATCGATCCATCTCCGATCTCTAGCCATGAGACATAAAAGCTTAGAAACGTTGTAGTATTTGTAATAATGACTTCACTCACTGAGCTATAGCGTGCCCCAAAAGTTTAGGTTGACCCCATTTTTCATTTTACCTCTGTATTTTGAGGCGGAGGTGGTCTAGTGGCAAGTGGCGCACTATCTCAGGGGTACGAATCCCGGATCGATACCCGCCTAGGCCTACCAAGTCTTCCAGCCCTCCGGGGTCGGTGAATTGGTACCAGACTCGTCTGAGAGGATGAAAACACTGACTTGTACACCGGCTGGCCATCGCAAGTCATTGTATAGGCCACATACGCACTCATTACGCCACTACGATTCTGAATGGAAGTCGAGTGCGGAGGCGCATCCCTCAGACGGGATTGATTAACGCCAAAAACTTTATCCTTTTCATCCTTTAATCTGTATTGTGGTTTTACTGTCTTAGCGTTTGAAGCGAGGCAATGTTGCCATTCATGGATGTGCTTCAACAATGGAAAGGTATGATAGAGAAAAAAACTTCATTGTTGGCCATTCGAATCTCCTGACTCAAATCCTATCGAGCACCTATAAGTTGTCATCGCACGGGACCTTTACAGAGACTGTGGACAGTCTAAAAACGAAGAGGTGCTATAAAACGCCATCAGGGAGGCTGGGGAACGAGTACAGCTAGGAACGATCTCAAGCTTGTTCGAAGCATGCCGAAGAGGAAGGTTGAAGTCATTAAAGGAAGAAGGAATCTCCCATTTATTGACTGCTCATTGTTGCTGCTATATTCGCTGAGTAAAGTAATAGGGATGTTGATCAGAAGTGAACTCATACTTTTGGGGCACTGTAAGCTTAAAAAAAGTTCTCAGAAACTTATGAAGATTCTTTCTTTTCAATTCCTACTGCACTCTTGAACGCTGGTGCCATTGGACCCATGAAATCAGAGAGGAACATTTGTCCGTCATAGATATGGGGAATAAAGGATAAAGCCTTCTGGCGTTAATCAGTCCCGTCTGAGGGATCCGCCTCGCATTCGACCTCCATTCAGAATCGCAGTGGCGTAATGAATGTGTATGTGGCCTATACAATGAGTAGCCGTGGCTGCCAAAGTACAAGTCAGTGCTTTTATCCTTCCAGACGAGTCTGGTACCAATTCACTGACCCAAGAGGGATGGTTGGCCTAGGCGGGTATCGATCCAGGATTCAAACCCGTGAACATGCGTGTGAGATCGCGCCACTTGCCACTACACGACCTCCGACCTCATCCTGGTATAGAAATTTAAGGAAAATGTAGCAGGCCTATACTTCTGGTACACACTGTAGCTGTTGTCACACTTATCATAATTGGACAACAGCAGAAAAACGTAATTACTACCTCGTTGATAAAGAGAAGAGAAACAACGATACGTGAAAATCAACACCTCAAGTGAGATAATAATAATAGAGAGGAAAACTATAAATAGGTCTACCAACGCTAAATCACGCACCTCTAATACTTCCCCTTCAGAAGCAGATCCACAAATCTCGGTTCGAACTGTGAGACTGTCGGGTGGAGGGATTCAAGTACATCCGGCTTCTGGCTAGGCGATCATTATCGGAGGTAATGCGACCGTCTGCAAGAACAAAATAATCGCTTACTTTGGATTAGTAGCAGTTCGTTGTCTTAACATTACTGCCGGTTTTGATTCTTGAACAAAGCCGAAATGAAAAATGTGGAAATTGGAATCGTCGAAGTCGAGAGATAGTTAGGAGTAGATAATTGGCCATGTCCTCCTCTTATATCTGCCAAGTGTATCATTCATTGTAAAGTAAGAGGTTCCAGTAATTCCACGTCTGTCTCTTGTATCAAAGTACAAGGGACTACAGCATAGCCAGCTACTTTACGCTGACTTGATCAAGTTCGCAAAATATTTTGTTATTACATTGACGTTGATTGGTTAGGATTCTTGAAAAGCTATACGATCAACTCATTCAGCCGTAAGCAGTGTAAAAACTCAAGTCCGCTCTTAGGATCAGATCACTCTGATATAAAAGATAAGGGACAAAGTTTTTGGCGGTAATCAATCCCGTTTTAGGGATACGCCGCTGCACTCGACTTCCATTCAGAATCATAGTGGCGCCATGAATGCGTATGTCCTATACAATGAATGACCTGCGGTGGTCAGCCGGTAACAAGTCATACTTTTATCCTCCCAGACGAGTATGATGCCAACTAACCGGCCCGGAAGGCATGGAAGGCTTGGTTGGCCTAGGCGGATATCGATCGAGGATTCAAATCCGTGACCATGCGTGTGAGATAGCGCGCCACTTGGCACTACACGACCTGCGACATCCTCGTATAAATATTTAAAGAAAATGTAGCAAGCCTATACTTTTGGTACACACTGTAGCTGATTTTGCACTTATCATAATTGCACAACAGCAAAAAATGTAATTTTTACCTCTTTGATAAAGAGAAGGCAAACAACGACACGTGAAAATTAACACCTCAAAAACTAATCATCAAATTAACAGTAGATAGAATCTCTTCGCACTCAAGTTAAGCTTCAGACGATAACGTTCAGATAATAATAATAAAGCTAAGAACTGTAAATAAATCTGCCAATGCTAACTCACGCACCTCTAATACATTTCCTTAAGAAGCAGTTCCACAGAGCAGACTCTTGATAGAACTGTGAACTCTCGGATGGAGGGATTCGAGTACATATCGATATGACTTCTGGCTAGTGGATCATGTACCCAATATAATGCAGCCGCCGAAAGAGCAGAATAATCGTTTACAACTGATAAGTAGTAGCTGGTTGCCTTACCATTACTGTCGGAGCAGTTCTTTGAACGAAGTCGAAGTGAAAAATGTAGAGGTTACTGCCGTCGAAGTCTTCAAACAGTAAGGGGGGATAACTGGCCATGTCCTCCTCTTATATCTGCCGAGTGTATCGTTCACTGTAAAGTAGCGAGGTTCCAGTATTGCCACTCCTGTCTCTTGTACCAAAGTACAAGGGACTACAGCCTAGCCAGCTACTTCATGCAGACTTGATCAAGGTTGCCAGAATTACCGTAACCGTAATTGGGCCGTCGTAGATTGATCGGAATTCATCAAGAGTTTTACGGTCAGTATAACTCATTCAGCAGCAGGTTGTGGTGAGGACTCGGGTCCTGCTCCTAGGATCAGATCATGCTAAGACCAAGGAGGGCTCCGTTCTTGCCACTATTTAGCTTGGCCTGGCCTGGCCAAACCTGCTAGTAGGGAAAAGTTGTTCTTTGACCACTATGCATACGAAGATTAATGGGACCATCCGTTCTGTGGCACCCAATTTTCGAATTCGGCGTCTAAGCACGTGAAATTTTCTATCGTAGTAATGCATATGATAGCGATAACTAGAAGATGATTCTAGAAAAATCCAGAGTTTTTTAAGCTCAATTTATTAAGATTTCTAACTGACAATTAGTCCCCTGTCTCCATACAATAGGTATTGGCAGCAACAGGCGATGATGATTTGATGAAATCTTAGTTTTGATCCATGACAATGGGAAAAGAAAGTGTTCAGAAGGGATCACCCTTTCTTTTCCTTCTCATTTTGCTTTATTCGTTCTTGCTCTGTATTTATTAATTCTCCTATTACCTTCAAAAGGATAAAAGCGGAGGTGGTGTAGGGGCACATGGCGCGCTATCACACACGCAATGTCATGAGTTTGAATCATGGATAGATACCTGCCTAGGCCGATCAGGCCTTTCTCTGGGATCGCCAAGTTGGTACTAGATTTGTTGAAAAGGTAAAAATACTGACTAAGACAACGGCTGGCCACCGCAAGCCATTGTATAGGTTACATAAGCATTCAAAACGCCACTACGATTCTGAATGGAAGTCGTATGCGGGGCGCATCCCTCAGATAAGACTGATTAACGCTGAGAAACATCATCCTTTATTAATTTAACTTGCAATGAAGATCGTGCCCCAGGGATGGGTTGTTGTACCAGGCACTGCTAGCACGAAAATATTGCTGTCAAGTACCACTACATCAATGAAGTAAGCAGACACCATGCACCTCTGCTTCAACATCGTTGAAATCTGATCACCTTACTGAACTGGTTTCGATGCTTATTTCAAGCCCAATTTCCAAAACTGAAAGGCCCCTAGTAAAGGTAGATGGCTCGAGATCAAGGAGCTCCACTAATTGTTATCAACTTATAGGGTTGTCATAGGGAATACTGGTTCTTGTTGATAAAATGAAAGGAAAACTCGATCAATTAGCTAGACCAAGAGATATGAAGTGCAGAAGTCCTCAAAGGAATGACCCTCGTACCTCCTAACCTACGAAGAGGCTCTTCTAATCTCTGCTCTGATTCTTCCAATGATTTCAACAGTCAACAGAATGTTACACAGTCATTACAATAGAACGTATTAAGTACCTACGACGAACTATTACTATCAGGGAGAAGTAGTCCTTGACTGAGATAAAAACATCTTTTTAGACTTGTGTACGACCAGGACACTCAGTAAAAGCCGTAAGAGCTGGCGTAGCAAAGGTTTTTAGACAAAACCCATCGCTGGGTTTAATTTCGTTCAACCGTCTATTCTCCTTCTCTTATGGTTATTAGTTACAAGTACCGAACCCCTTCTAAATTTTGAGAGGAAATACCCGGTTTAAGGTGGTTTTTAGAGATGTCGACGCGCAGGGCCAAGTACTTTACTTTTCATTGAGCTCATGACAGCGGTAGTTTTTGTGCAGTACCTTACCGTAATAGTACTATCAATCACCGAGCTACATATTTCAAGTTCAAGAAAAAAGGTCTTCAGAGAAAATAGTAGTTTGTGTAAGGTAAAGGAATAATAGAAAACGTATGTGGCAAAATAGAAAGGTGAAGAGCGACCTAATGGTCCGCACTACCCTTTCCTTTTGTTACAGATTGTCTGCACCAAGGGCTGTCCGTTCAACTATGCGCTTGATCCTCCGCTGCTCTGATTCTTCCCAAAACTAATTAATGGGATTCCGAAGCCTCTTTAGCTTTTTTTGTTTTGCATTGCTTACTGTTTATTGTTTACATGTGCTTTACAGCGATAAATGGATTTGTACAGTTAGTGACCTAAATCCAATAGTTGGAACTAAGAAAAGGGCTGATCTGCGGGCATTTGTGTACATGGTGGTCAAAAACAGAGAATTACACTCCACTTTTCTCGTTTGGTCCGACACAACTGAATGCGAAATCTAGCTCGGCCTTTCTCAATCTAATCTTCAAAGTAGTATTATTCTTCTGAATACTTCTACTTACTACTGGATGAGTTACTTTGGTCCTGTTGATCTTGCCTCTAAACCCTGATCAATGTATGACTGTTATGGCATCATCGCGAGGTTCTGTGAACATTGATCAGTGATGTCAGTGTGGAGTGTGGGGGTAGACTCTAGTCCTTTGCACTTTGATACGGAAACAGGCACGACACTGCCCTCGACACTATAGTGACTTGTGACTTTACTATGATAGATATGATACTATATCATTACTTTACTATGTACTTAAGTAATAAGAGACGAAACCAGTTATCTATCTCTCGCTTGACCCTTCCCTATATATTCTTCTCCTCAGTTTCCTTCCGTTTTACCAGACTATGACCACACTAGGCTGTGCCTCCAATGATTGACGTCTTTGTCGTCGTACAATTTTGCTATTATAAGTTAATTTGCCTGTTTTATTGATTGCATGAATAACGTGGCGATTTTATTTCCGATTTTTTGTAGTCTCTCGCTGTGGTTTTTTGTTAAAGTGGTTTGCTGTTTATGGGAGTTTTCGGGAGGGCTCGGTAGAGCCTTGAAAAGCGTTGTTTCACATTAAGGGTGCTACCTTAGTTTCATCGATAATTTTGTTTTTATTAGAAGTCACACTACTATCAATAAATTGTGGAATATCCGGTTGCCCGAGCTTGACTTGACTAACCACCTGTGTAACACCGGCGACGAGATTTGATGTTTCCATCTGTCAACTTCGTTGAGTTCCTCCGGTTTGAGCTTCTTCATTTATCAAGATCGCTTTAACTTTGCGAATTTACCTCGGAAGAAAGTGCAATGAAGAAAGCCAACCTCCTGATTTGAATACCTTTCTACTTGAAACCTTCTACTCTTCGATACTATCCATGTTGAAGACGAATGATAGAAATTTTGGTGATAGCATTGGTACATGCAGCATGTCCACCATTACCTTGTCATCTGATCTCCTGCGCTTCCAACAGTCAATTCCTCGATCAAATTCAATTTCCTCAAATATCTGCACCCGTTCCTGTTAAGGGCCAATGTTTTTTCAAGACCCCGTCGCTTAAGAGGTGCGCGAAGTCGTCTCTCGCCAAGTCGTCTGTCTGATTGCCGGTTCGCTTGTTGTCCCGAGAGATCAATTCCATAGCACCCATCATCACAAGGCCCTGCTACGGGTAAAGTACACCTGATCTTTAGTTCTACACGCAACAGGGTCTCCTGTCTTCGATCGGTGAGAACCGAAAAACTCCCTTTTTCCTTGGGGAACTCTCTTCGCACCGTGCCCTAGGTTAGTTGACTATATGCTCGTGCTCCTTTCTGTAGGAGAAGTGAGTGAGAAGGTGGGATGAGAGGGGGTCGAGCACCAAAGTCCAGAAATTGTGAGCATAAGTGTTGTGCAGATCGCTCTTTTTTTATAATTGTTACCGAAAATTTTATAATTATTAATTAAATATTAATTTATAAATATTTTATGTGCGTATTTATTAGACATAACTGGCTACAGTACTGCGTTTTGGTAATTTTTGATGTCATTATGGTAACTATTGTTCTACCGTTGAAAACTTCGAAGGATGGACCCTTCGAGAGGTCCCTGCAGCCTTGCCATTCATCTTGGAAGGATCTCCACAACGCATTGAAATGGTCCGCTTTCATTTTTTAAACAGCCCTTTTTTAGAATGAAACCCATTTTTGGCATCGACTTCACTCCACTCACGGAATCGTGGGAAGAGCAAATTCAGATGTTAGGCGTTTTGATTGTATACGTGCTGACATTCCCGATGACTGTTGTCTTCTTCTTTCTGCCATTCATCCTGGTAATTTTTGATAATTTTCATTTATTTTTGTGAATTGGTAAGGGTGAATTTTGTAGATGTTCATGGGTCAATGGCATCTTCTCTTCGCTTATTTCCTATGGTTTTTATACGATAAAAAATCATCAAAAACTGGTGGATATGAGGGACACTGGCTACAGGAGTAAGCAGACTTGCTTTGTATTATATTTGCTCCTAAAATTTGGAGATTACTTTATTAAACACATTTTTGCTTATTTAGGCTGATATGTAACAGATGGTTTGCCGAATATTTCCCAGCTACTCTTCACAAAACCGCCGAACTACCAGCTGATAGGGTAATCTTGAATTATTTTTAATATAGCACATACTTATCAGTATAATTCCAGAATTACATTATCGCAGCTCATCCACATGGAATAATTTGTTTCGGAATTTATGCAACTTTCGTAACAAATGCAACTGAAAGGAGTAAAAAGGTAGTGTGCCTTTCTATCGATAGTAAAAGCCTTTTCAATATCGAATGCACAATGCAAGATGGTCGAGTGACTGTAAGCTAAATCGGTCCGAAGCTGAAAACACGCTCGAATCTGAGTAGTCGTCCCCTGCGGTCAGCTGCGAGACTCTACAGACACTATAGGGTTGCGGACTTTAAATGATTGGAGTGTAAAAGTTTTCCCATGGGATTCTCTTCTCAACCAGACCTCATTCGCACTTTCTTTTCCCTGCTTCAACTCTAAAAAAATGGGCTTCGACGAGTGCAGTACTTGAGAAACTTACATGTATAAGATGTACCCCTTCTACTCTCCTTCCTACGAAGCGAGGGTGTACAGCTTGAGCCTTCATTTTCGAACACCTTGTTCTATGGCATACACTGCCCTTTTACTTGTTCAAAACGATTAAGTAAATTTCTTTTATTTAGTATCCTGGAATCAGATTCCTGACGTGCACACTGGCATCAAACTTCAACATCATGATCAGGTAAACAACTTACTATCCCCACTAGAAGCCTAGAAGACCGCACCACCGGGTTCAGCCTGGGAGCCTGAACCCGGTGGTGCGCTGTCACCGACTACGGATCAGCTGTTTTGAGCGATTTTCCTTTCAAAACTATGAACAGCCATAAAAACAGCCTATTGGTTCAATCACAGTTTTGCCATTTGCCCTCTCCGGCCGAAAAGCATTAATGAAATATGCTAAATAGCACGATTTAAAGTAACTGCATTCAGAAGAGAATGGCTATTGCTGAGTGGTTTTATCGACTGCTCCAAGGAAAGCATACAAAACGCTCTTACAAAGAAGAAAGCCGGACAAGCTGTTATCATTGCTGTTGGTAGGTGATCATCTCCTTTCGGCAAACCCGTTTCTTCGTTATCTTGAGCACTAATCCTACTTGAGATCGATTTTGAGTGCAAGCTGGAGCTTGTGAATTCTAACTGAATCATACGCTCAGCATAAGCAACGGCATCTCTAAAGTTTGGCTTTTAAGGTGGAGCCGAGGAAGCGCTCTACGCCCGACCGGGTGAACATAAACTAAAGCTGCTCACCCGAAAAGGTTTTGTGAAACAAGCACTCCGATGTGGTGCCTCATTAGTTCCTGTGTATTCATTTGGGGAGAACGACCTCTACCTACAGGTAAGGGAGCTAATAGGCGGCGTCAGAATTTGCTAGACACTTATTGACTCTTGTTTTTGGTTGGAACCGTTGGATTCCACTTAATCCAGGAATATTTCTAAAGTCTAAAAATGCCCTGNTTGTGAAACAAGCACTCCGATGTGGTGCCTCATTAGTTCCTGTGTATTCATTTGGGGAGAACGACCTCTACCTACAGGTAAGAGAGCTAATAGGCTTCTTAAGAATTTGCTGGACAGTTTATTCGTTGTTGTTTTTGGTTAGAACCGTTGAATTTTACTCAATCCAGGTCTACGTCTTAGTTGTAAAAATGCCCTGGAATTTGCAGAAATAGGTAAAACGACTAAGAGCTTATCTTCCATTATTTCGAAGAGGACAAGTCGAAAAACTCGTTTCTTCGCCTTTTTTTTCACCGGAAGCGGATTTGCGATTTAAAGTGAAAAAAAATTTAAACTTGAGTTTGGATGACCACTTTTGAGAAGGAGGAAATTCCACCCTCATTTGGTTATCTTCCTTGAGCAACGGCTTTCGATCAAAAATGACTGAGAGAAATTGACTACAATCAGATAAATCTGTAATTTAGCTCGACAATCCGGAAGGTTCGAAGGTACGCAAGTTCCAGACCTGGGTTAAGAAGCATATCGGAATTTCCGCGCCACTCTTTTATGGCAGAGGAATATTTCAGGTGGGTGAGACATTTCAGATGGGCAAATGGGCAAACGACCGAGGGGTTCTGATTGAATAGTTTTTTATAGTTAATGTTGATTTTTTATTTAATATTAGTTTTTTTGTATTCCACTCAAATATAATCTGACAATGTCGTTTTATAAGGTTTATAATGGACTGGAGTGCCTTTTTAGCAAAATTTCGGTTTTATGCCGTTCCGAAGACCAATCAACACTGTCATCGGGGCACCAATAGATGTTCCGAAAGTGCTTGAGCCGACTGATATGGAAGTGGACCGTGTCCATCGTCAATACTGTGAAGCTCTCACGGAGCTCTTTGAGCAGCACAAAACACGATTCGGTGTTTCGAAAGAGACAAAGCTTATACTTGTATAGAGATCATAATTTATCAGATTTTATCAATCGATTTTATCGTCGTTCTTTCCTTGCCATGCCTTTCAGTTTTCACTACCTAAGATTTAAGATCGCTGATCTCCAAAAGTGTTTCAGGATAGACTAGCAGGTTGTCGTGTTAGAGTTACTGTTAGCGATTTCTAGCTCTTTTTGTTAGTAAAGTTTTACGCCTAATGCTATGCTGTTGATATGTATATAAAAATTAAAATAAAAATTTGAAAAATCATTTTGGCGGAAATTCGGTTTCCTGTGGAGTTGATGGAAAGTATTACGTCGAAACCTGTATTTGAAACAAAAGCCTCTTTCCTTACAGATCCGTCTTAGCAATCGTAAGTTATCTGGCTTTACTGGATCCTCTCTATGTCTACCTTTTGATTGGACAGTCCTTCTCCACGATGTTTCCTATACTCGACCAGGTGATTAAAATCCGAGTCAGGTAATTAAATTACATATTTTTACAAACGGTCATAGGTGGTAGCGGCAAGTGACACGCTAACACAAACACGTATTGTGCTGGATCGATACTCGCCCAGGCAAACACATTTCCCATCCCTCCATAGTCAGCTAGTTGGTACTAGACGTCTGGGAAGGACAAAACATCGAGTGTATATCGGCTGGTCACTGCAAGTCATTGTACAAGCCGGTACGCATTCAAAACAACGCCACGTTTTTGAATAGAAGTCGAATGCGGAGCGCATCTTTCGAAAGCTTAGCGACGAATTGGAGTTGTGGACACTAACCCTCCTTGAGTTTGCAGGACTCGTGCCTCTGCGGATATGCCATATATGTCGTACCTGGTAAAAACAAGCTCTCATGAAAAAGTGAAAGAAATCAAAAATTTGTGTTTGCTATGATTGTCCTGTATCCTACACTTCTTGCCTGGACAACTTTCTAGTGCTTGGTTCGGATCTCATTTATCATGAATTATTTATGTTGGTAATACTAATGTTAAGCTGTAAACAGTTATTGAAATCACATCCGATGACATCAATGCTGGCTCTCGTAGATCTCTGGAATTTCATAATCAAAACAAACGGAAAAAGTGGAACTGATATGTCGAAATGTTGAGAAAAAACTGCGCTGCCCTTCGTCCAAGTTGCAGACGTCGGCGAGCTTTCTTATCACGCTGCCCTAGAGTGATAAGGTTTCCCGAGTTGTTGACCGCATCCACCGCTTTCGACCCATCCTATCGGGCATGGCTGTTGATCAATAAATAGATTACCTGAAAGGCATATTTGAAAACAAGCTTCTTCCTCGTTCCTGTTGGTATTATTTATTTATCCAAAAGGTGAGTATTTGACTGAATTTGCATTCTATGTATAAGTTTGAATAGGCAAAGTTCGCAAAGTTGTTAGTTCTTGCTTAAAAACACATTTCAGCGGAGTCGAGTATAGTTTGGGTAACCAGTAATGTGGCTGCCATTAGCCACTTTACTGCTTACAGCACTTTCATCTACTGCAGCTAGAGAAGTTGTGGTGAAAACTAGCAGAGGCAGTCTTGTTGGCTATCAATCAGTTTCGTCCTCAGGAAAACTCGTTAATATTTTCAAGGTTAGTTTAATTACGAAGGAAGCTAGAGAAAGAGCAGTACTTCCACCGAAAAATTCCTAAAAATCCCGATGGGACTTCGAATGGATGATAAAAGATGATTTGGTTTGGAATGCTGTTCACGAATGTAGACATTAAAGTTGCTAGAGAATTTCCTAAAAAGGAGTAACGAGAGCATAAATTCAGTTTTTCAAACTTTGAAGATGGCTTCAATTAGAGATTTTCAGCTGACGCAGGAACAGAAAGCGTCGGATAAGGTAACTTCTCCCCAAAAATCGCGTCGCGCTGCCGCACACGATCGCGCGCCATGAAGGGAAGGGTTTATCCAGTGAAATGGTACCCGAAGCGGAATCCCTGCCGCATACCATGGGAATTCGGGAAAAGTAGCGCCCCCGAAAGCGTCGCCTATGCGTTGTCGGAGAGCAATCCCTCCCTCAGCAGAGGGTGATACATGCTCCCTACAAAATTACTACCTTTCCAATAAGTACTTTGGCCGCATTTCCCAAAATCAAATCATGTATGTACTTTATTTCCGCGTTCACATACTACCAAATGTTCCTGCACTTGAATCCTCTGGCTCTCATTCATTTCTAACAATGAAAGACCCATACGAAGGAAATCTGCTTGAAACAGGAATGTGGAAGGAAGGGAGGATTAGCGGAGGGAGTCATCCAACACCTTAAACCCTTATAAGATTTTTCTGATTTCCAAATTAAAGAAAAACTGGAGAGTTTAATGAAAGGGATGTCATAGTAGTAATCAGTACATAAACGGGATCAACCTTTCTTCACCTAGATGGATTACTGTAAGAAAGGGTTGACAATTTTGTTCTACTTTATAGAAATACTCATTTATGGATTGGAAGTACTTTCAGCAAATCCCATATGCTGAACCGCCTGTTGGCGAACTACGTTTCCAAAGACCACATGAAGTCAGGAAATGGAATGGTATCAGGGATGCAACAGGTAGGCAGAAATGAGTTTTGTTACCTAATAACCTCTCTTTTGGAAAACCATACGAATTTGCAGAGTACGGACCTGCTTGTATGTCAAACTCTTCAACAACGACTAGCCCACAAAAATGGGTAGACGAGGATTGCCTACATCTGAACATCTTTGCCAGTGCTGATTGTCTGGTAGGTTGATCCTTTCAATTCCAGCAATGCACCTGGGGCATGATAGAGAAACCTCAGCCTGTTATAGGTTTTATATGATTATTTCCACTAATATGAACACTTCCACTTATAAATGCAGATCCCCAGAGATATGGTGATAACCCTTTCCTAATTTCTAATCGTCGCCATTCTTTTATTTACAGCCATAAGAAAAAAAACCCAAAAGTTAACTTAATACCATCATTAACTATCCTTTATCGCAGGTAAATCCTTGCCCTGTGGCATTTTATATTCATGGAGGTGGATTCAATTACGATTCTGCCGTCATGTTCAAGGACGAAGCGCTTGTCGACAATTTTGGAGGAAACGGTACGTTTTCTCCGCAACTATCTCTTCTGAAGATTTATCTCACAGTAACCTTAGAAGGGGCACAGCCAGGGATTAAGTCTCCAACATAATCTACTAACCTCGAACCACTGTCAAGGTGAGGACTGTGGTTCGTCTGGTTAGGAGGCCGAACTTCAACTTTATTTCGATAACTTTGTCATTTTGTTGTGTTTACTTACTGTTTTGTATACTCCAGTGATATCAATTTGTTACATTTCACTTCGAATACTCTCGTCTTCCTCAGACGTCATCCTGGTAATTCCTGGAGTACGATTGGGATTCTTTGGCTTGTTGACGTTTGGTTCAGATGATGTCGTTCCTAGAAATTTAGCAGCATACGGTGAATATTTTCTTGATACGACAGTGACGAAGCGATCTGTGATATTGAGAATTTCCAGACCTTCTGGCTGCCCTGCAATTTGTCAGAAAAGAAATCCACCATTTCGGAGGGGATCCCGGCAACGTCGCCCTCATGGGTCATTCAGGAGGAGCTGTTGCTGTGGCTCAACTAGCATTCTCAAAGCAGATCGACCCTGATGTGAAGTCTGTTTCTTTTTAGTCCACCTAATTGTACTCCTTGATAATAATAGCATCAGTAGTAAAGCTTCCTACTCACTGTAAAGACAATGATGTTCTTCTAAAGGAAACTCATGCATTTTTACGTAATTCTTGAAATGGTCTTTCTCTGTTTTCTTCGTTTCTGCTCACTTGTCATTTTATTACTCATTTTCTAGATTGTTCCAAAAAGGTATTATAATGTCGATGGCTTTCGGGTTCTCTGACGAATCACATATGCAAAATCTTACGACAGAGTTGGCCTATCGTGCGGAGGTGATGTCTTGAATTTACAGCCAATTATGACCAAAAATATTGATGTTTTTTTTTCTTGACGACAAATAGGGGTGTGGTGCGTTAGGAACGAAATGGTCGCGTCGCGGTGGGAGGGGCGTCGCGCGCGAAAGAATGTAGCAGGATGCAGAAGTAGGTAAGAAATACAAGAACAAAAGTACTAATAGTAGAATTATGCATAAAATAATGATCGCATATCGATTGAGCTGAGCGTATGAAGAACGCTGGGGCTGTAATAACGGCGAATGAGAGGTTCGCGACAGCCGCGTGCGGCAAATCGACTACCCAAAATCGTTCCTAATGCCCGTCTCCCGACAAATAGCAACTTCGAGGTGCCATAGCCGAAGTAAATACCAGAATGAGATTGTTGAATCAAATCCTGTTGGAAGACCCTGATTACCATGAAGAGATTTCGGTCTTTCAACGGGATTCTCAAAACGCTGTTGAATTCTCTATGGCGAATGTGATCATTTTCGCTGGATTCATTCAAAAACCTCCTACTACTTAGGAAATACATCACTATGGTTTACTACAGTTACTCATTACCTGAGGCGCTATCTACGTCTCCTGCTAATGCTGAGACCATTTTCTTAGTTGAATAAACACAAACACTGAAAATTTCCCTTCTTCAGTGCCTACCTACAAGGACTTCTGTTCCCTCGTCGAAAGCTTTCACTGAAGGAGTTGTCCACTGTCTCCGACAGTTAGATAGTTTCGAGATATTACGGTACCCTATAACATCACGGTACAGGCTTACAGCAAATAAATTTTTTATATTCAAGGATACAAAGAGAAATGGAAGACGAGGATGAAAATCTCAAACCTGAAGGTTTTATCATGGCAAAACCACTATTCGACGCTGATGATCTGCAAGATTTTATCCGCGATCCTCCTCCTCGGGCGATAATGACTGGAACCACAGTTCATGAATTCGATAACTCTTTAAAAGTGGATGTGAGACCCATCATGTCACTTCTGGGAATGAACAATACCGACGAAATCGTGGCTAAATATCGGCAGGACTTCGACGGCAGGAAGCTACGTAAGTTAGATTCTAAAGCTACTACCTATACCTACTTTTTCGTTCATGGTGCCCCAACTGGGAGTGAAATGTAAAAATTAATGGACTGTGCATGGCTGTGGAGTTCTCATTTGAGAACTCTCACCAGTCACCATCTCAACGATACTTTCAGCTTTCAATCATACAACCGAGACACAGACGATTTTTGTTTCCACTTATGTAGTAGGACATTCGATGCGAGCTGCTGGAGGAGAGGTAACAATCGCTTCTGTTTCTCAGCTTTATATGTCTCTTGCGAAGCAGGAATTTTAGACATACCTCTACTCCTACAAGAATCCACGTCATGCTAAACACACCGACGATCTTTCGTACATCATGGGAGTGCATATGTTCGAGCAAGACGCAAACGAAAAGGTACTCGCGGTGGTCTATCCAAAACTTTTCACTGATTTTATCAAGTCCGGCAGACCACGTAAAGGTAAGTGTTTGTTAGAGGTATGTAACACCTCCATGATCCTCGTGAATAGCTAAGTTTCTCATACACTGCTGTTGCATACCTGTAATGTGTTGATCAAAATAGTTTTCTCAAAACAGTTGTAGTGCTGACCTTTTGAAGCTATTATCCACTACTATTCTGTAATATGTGTGGAGTTCATGTTTCGCTTTCCTTTCGTAAAAGGCTATTTGGGAACTTGACCTCTGAAGGGACCCTACCCCCCAAAGGCCCATGTTTCCTCGTCGGGCTCTCTTAAAGAGATGTGTAGGCGAAGTCAGTTTCACTGCAGCAAATGAACAAAGCGGTTTCTGATAATCCAGAGTCACCGGCTAAACAGAAATTCGTTATGTCTTTAGTGTTCTTCTCTGAAGTCTGGACCAGATATTGCAATTTTTATCCGGCTAACATTTCGGTCAGTCGCCTTCGTCAGAGCCTGAAAGCCAAAAAATGTCCGGGATTCATCCTGATCAAACAAAGTTTAGCTCTCAGCTTAGTTCAGGTGCGGCCTATAGGTACTAGAGAGGACTTGTAAACCACAACAGGTTACCCTATCTTAGATGCACAAAAGAAGACCGTTGACCCTTCATCTTGAACGGCGAATTTTAATCTTTTGCAGAAAATCGTTATATCTCTTTTAATCATATTTAGTTTGGTCAAGTAAGGACTTTACTAGAGTATGTGATAGTAGGTTAGATTTGCTTTAATGATCGCTTTGAAGGTACTACCTAGCTGACTTGTGCCCTGAAATTTGTAACGTTTTGTATATGCGTTTCTCGTCAATCAAAGCTGTACTTGACTGGGACACTACATTTATCCCTAGGATAGGCTCTTTTCATCCCGTTCATGTGTCTTAGTATTGCAATGGAGTGAAGATACAAGAGGAGGAAATATGCGGCACTGGTTAAGAACTGCCGCATTCACTGGCACGCTTTTATTGAAATTACATATATTTTGGCTATGCTTTAAAGCTATTTTTCGTAAATTAATGCGAATTTCAAATCAATTTAGATTGGACACCTCTGCACAGGAATCTCGACAATTATATGCATATCGATGTCAATGTAGATGACGAAACATTGCCTCATATGGCTTTGGGTTACGAGAAAGAAGTAATGGACTACTGGAAGACCATGAAAGCATTCGATGAAAGTCTGACGAAACTTAAGGAGAGGGTAGGTTTCTCACTCTCCACTTTCAATTCTTAAAAACGGTACCAGCAGCTGTATATGAGAAAACTAGGACTACACCCTAGGCTAGAGAAACTCGTGTGGTAAGGTTTTAGAAGTTTAGACCATACATAATGAAAGTGTCTTGCACTTTTCTTTAGCACCCTACGATAGGCGTGACCANTGAGTGGGCGTGGTGTTGCGAGTACATGGACATATGGGCCCTCATGTTTATTTGCTTTGAAGGCACGTAGGCAAAGGCGACATGATGTATTCATGATATTGATCAATGAGCTGAACGTATCGATTTATTGGAATTGTATGGCTTAGGGGGAGGTGTGTTGTTCACTTCGACATTCAGTTGGAGAATTCCTCCCAAGGGTTACGGAAGTGAACTTGAATTTTCCCCCCAAAACATTTGTGTCCCAGCACTCTCATGGGACATTGTCATTTTGGAATCGAGAACACCTTCAAGGAGCAAAACAGCTGATAGCAATGAATTTGGTTTGATAACACAATGAAATGAACACAAGAAGACGTGACGACTGTTGTCAAGCAAACCCTTCCCACACGGTGTGGAAAAACCGCCCAACTTCTCTTCTTACCCCCATTTCACTTGTCATGTCGGATGTTCTTCAGCATCACTCTGATTTCTCAGAGTGAAGCTTGGAAGGTATCGTATCCGTCTCGATTCTCATTGTGTTGTTTGATCCATTCCTACCTTTCGACCTTTTACCGTCTCTTAGAAATACCTTTTTGCAATGTGTCTCTGAGGTAACCGAACGCTTTATTACTCTTAAGATCGACTTCCGTGATCATTTTAGTAAGGAAAAGAAAGGATTTCTCAGTTAGAATTGCTTGCCAAAGCACAGACAGACAGTTTGACAAGAAGGAGGTTACCAGTAACACTACAATGTTCCTCTTTCACCACAAACTGAGTAGTCTCATATAACTTGATTATAGGGATGGGCCGAACACGTACTCAAAACTGAACCAATGCAAAACTTCGTTTTGTATTTTGCTCCGGCCCAAAACCCAGAAAAAAAACACACATACGTATCGCCTTGGTATAGTAAAGACTGGTAAAGTGGGCTGATGGGCACTATTACTCCGACAGCTATGATTTCAAGTGTCAAACACTTGGAAATGTTGGAATCCGTAAATCGAAAGTCGTCCCGGAATTTTTCCCAATTCAAGGTGTTCTGTATGAAATCGACTTTCAAACCGGAACAAAAATCGGAAAGTAACCTTAGTGTGCTCATGCTCACGTTATTCAGCTCATATAAAATCCGATTTTGGAAAAGACTTGTTCGTTCCACCCTTGGTATAGAGGGGCATAAAGTATGGGTGTTTCATACTAATAGGATTAGTTTGAGAGTAGGGCTAGATGGCAATCACTTCCAAGCTTGTAGAGTTCTACTAGAGTTCAACATTCCTAACCAAGGTTTGGCATGACTATGAAACTGTTGTATTCAAGATATCTGGGACTTTTGTGACTTTTTCTGGAAAATTCCGTTAATTTCAAAAAATTAGACTGATGCCGGATTCCTAAATTTCTACCGATTATCGGAATCTTTTTCAAGAAATAGTTCACGCTCAATAATTCATTCTCAGTAGGCATGAACAGAGGATATCACAATGAGCCTCTGAATGCCACTATACAGACCAAATGTCTACCGGACTACTTACCATATAAGTTGACGCATGGCGCAGTCTGGTTGTTGTGTACATATCTGTTCAATTGATTTGAGGCGATTAGCTTCTGTTTCGTGATTCACCAAATCCAAGTTTCTGAAAGTATTATAATTAGCTCTGAAACTATTGTAACCGGATGTNCTTAAATTTTTGGTAATTAGGTTGCCGAAACACGAGAAATGGACAGCCCATTCCGTTCTAATGACAGAACTCCTACGATCATGCTAATATCGATACCAATCGTCGTGGTAGTCTGTGCTGTACTTGTCATCGGTTATGTGGTGCGTCAACGACAACGACGGAGGACTCATCCTGGAAAACCAGACGAGACCACGCCACTTGTCAGTGGAAATCCTGAGGCAGGAATGCCACAGCCAAACGATGAATGGAAGTAGTGCTTATCACTCACTCGGAACTAGCTGGTTACTACAATTTGCTTTGATATATCTGATTTTGTAAATTTTTCCCATTTGGTACTTCTTCGTCGTATTGTTTGGTATTTGCAAGGCTTAATAAAGTGTACGAAACGACTACCAGGAGTATGACTGAATTCTGGGTGATTCAAGAAGGATAGCGTGATTCATATATTAAGAGGTTTTCTGCAAATGAGCTGCTGCTCTATTCCAGTCATGTGGGAAAGGGTCTCTCCAACTAACATCTTACCAGCCATGTCAGCTCTCCAATCCCACGAATTCCTTCCCCCGCCTTTTCCACCCAACTTCGTTCATCCCCATTTACTCCCAGTCTGATCAATCTACCATCAGTATTGGGGATTTTCTACAAACAAGCATAACATGGTGCAGGAAGCTATCTGGAAGGATGTACCTATTGAGTCCAACCGAGAATCACACTATCTCTTCTTATAGGTTTCCCTCTATCTAATTCTCCTCGTTCTCTTCGTCATTAATTTGGGAGATTTAAGTAGAGTTGTTTTTCAAGGGAATTCCTCATAAAAATCCTTTGGATGCTGAAAATCGTGTGGGGACCGTGTTTCAAAGAGAGGGGCCCTCATTACTTTCATAGACTATCCTGCTTCGGCCTGCATCTCCTTCATGTCGGTCAATCTCTTTTAAGCGAAATCGTGCATTCATGATAGTTGTTATTTCGCCTATAGGAGCTGCATGAGCCAAAGTCCTCTGAACGTAATCCTCGAGTCCTCGGGACCATGGGAACTTACACNAGCATAACATGGAGTAGGAAGCTATCTGGAAGGATGGTTACCTATTGAGTCCAGCCGAGAATCACACTATCTCTTCTTATAAGTTTCCCTCTATCTAATTCTCCTCGTTCTCTTCGTCATTAATTTGGGAGGTTTAAGTAGAGTTATTTTTCAACGGAATTCCTCATAAAAATCCTTTCGATGCTGAAAATCGTGTGGGGACCGTGTATCAAAGAGAGGGGCCCTCATTACTTTCACAGACTATCCTGCTTCGGCCTGCATCTCCATCATGTCGGTCGATGTCTTTTAAGCGAAATCGTGCACTCATGAAGTTGTTGTTTCGGCTATAGGAGCTACATGGACCAGAGTCTTCTGAATGTAATCCTCGAATCCTCATGACCATGGGAACTTACACCCGTCGGTGACGTTTCGTTTAATGGCAGACGCCTTTGAATCGGAATGAAGCTTTTCTCTAGAACTGGTGACAGACCAGAAATTGGTCGGAATTAAGAACCGTACTCAGAGTAGCGGTAGAAACATCACCATTCCTCTATTCGAAATGTCAGCGGAGCGGTTACTTGATAGGTTAATCGGAGCTTTTCATAGTGTTCTACTCGCTCTATCTAGATGCGTTTTCTGGAATACGGTACATACCTATGCCCTTTGTTCCCCACATTTAAAGTCAGACAAATCAGTCGAATACGGTATCCATGCCATTTCCATCAAATTTATTTTTAATCCTCTACACATACTTAGCAACTCAAAATTAATTTGGCAAGCTCATCAGGTCAGCATGAAGATCGACATCAACATTTACTGGCAGTGTATTAAATGAAAGTAAAACGGATGGCACCAAGTTAGGAACCGGATCTTCAAATGCTACTGCATAATCCTTCATCAGGTGAGCAAGTTCCATTTG
>UZAF01017291.1:27132-40458 GCA_900617895.1 Haemonchus placei
ATGAAATGAGTTGGTGAGGGAATCAGACCTCCTATCCTTGGATACGAGACTGGTACTGATCACATGCGCCCCAAAGAGGAAAGGTATGGTCGGATTGAGAGAGTATGACCTTTTTAGAAATGTTTCTCGGATCATACGCATGGATACAACGCCATCTGCCACTACCCCAGCTTTACTATTGTGACTATTTGTCCGATGGGCCTGATGTGACCATGTACCATTCATACTTTTTAGTGCTACATTCACAGTACAAAAGCCCCCACCCCTCTCCGAACGCTAGAACTCAGAACAAAATTAGCCCGAGTGGCTAAAAACACAGTCTTGACAATAAAGGTCGATCATACAAGTTGGGTAAGTCAAATACGCAAGATCAGAGTCACCCTTTGTTCTTGGTTGGCAACCTTACTCACAGTGCATCCCAAACTAGCCCTCCGAAGCCTAGGCAACGTTTCTGAGTGCAACATTTATGGGCACGATTGAAAAAAGAACATTGGAAACCGAAATACCTACCATTGCACCGAATTGGGAGAAGGCCTGAGTAGTTGTGTGAGCTTTGTGCACGGCTGAATCCAAATGTGTACATTCCTTAATAGTGGCATCGGCCAAAATGGCAAAATAATCCGCTCGAAAGCCTTGGGCACGCAGCTCGACAAAGCGTTGACCGAATTCTTCTGACAACCGTGTCACCTGAAAATCATGATTCTCATAGTTGTTATTGATATGTTATAATATAATGATACTTTATTCTATTCAATGATATCGCTCCACAAGTAATTACTACATCATACGATCTCTTATATTCAAAAGAACCAGCGCTAATCGACCATTCGGCCTTTAGTACATAACATGCCTAGACATTATCTGATAAATAATTCAAAAAATGTGCAAGACGTATATTGACGCAAAGCTGTTGACGCAGTTTATGAGCGTATACGCTAGAACGGACGGAATTATTCATTTGCTACTCCAAAGCAAGAATGCAAATGAGTTTCAATGGATATGGGTCATGAATAGGGCATCAGGAAGGGTAAAATGGAATAAGAAATAAGTAAGGAAGTCATCCATCATTGAAAGCGATGACACTCAGGACGTCTCTATTAATGATCCCTTATGACTGACTGGCTAGCCTGGTTCGTTTCCTCGCGGTACCGTAGACGAAACGGGTGGTCCTTCAGAAAGTCTGCTCTGAGACGGCCGACCTGGGTGCTGGTAGGAAGATACCCGGCCTAACTTGCACACTAGGGATGCTACGACATCCTACAAGGACGGGGTTCAGCCAGTGTTTTCGAAATAAAGTCCCGTACCACGGTATTTCCGGATAACTCCACTGATACCTTCCTTTTCAGTCCCATGTTTTCTTGTAGCATAACTTGAACGCTGGCAATATTTACCAGGACCAATGGTGGACGAGTTTTCGGGATTGGGGATTACCCCGACAGCTTGTCTGTTACGAGCGTAGAAGAGTCTGTTTATCACAAAACCACAAAAGAGAAATGCTTTTGTTGTTTCCGTGCCAATAATTTACGAATATGTTCAGACTAACCTCGTCGACAAAATCGATATTCGTGACAACTTTCTTAAGGAGAATCTTGATGCTATCCTCTAAATCTTCACGTTGCTCCAACTCCAAAGAGGTATAGAAGGTGGCAAACTCGTCCTTCAAATCACATGACCGTTTCATGATCCGTTTACCAACCATTTCGTGAGGATTCGCAAAGCAACTCTGGAATAGTTCCAATGATTGGCGCAATGGCCATAGGCGCTCTTTCAGAAAAACACCACACTAGAAATTATAACCCTTATTCCCAGATGGCACTGAAACAATCTCATTTGAATCGGAGCTGCAGATCAACGATAAAAAAAGAGAGAATTCAATTTAAATTGAGATACAAAATATATGAAATCCCATAAAAGGCCAAGCTTGGCTAAATGGGCCTGTTCACTCACCGTAATCAGTCGCCGTGCTTTAACCGACAACGGATGCTTCGTGCCACCTCGACTACTTGAACTGCCATTCCGTACTCGATTTACTGGATCACAATCTTCTGTAATACACTTACTTTTCCGAAGTTAGTTTTTTATTACTTTCCTGAACCGAGTCATATGACTGGGAGGTGACTGATTGAGCGGGCATAGGACTAAGGACAATAGCACTGCCTTCTTTCTTTTGGGGTATAAGCTCTAGTACCATACGGTTTGCCGCTTGGCGAGACAACTATCAAACCTATGGCGAGCGGCGAGACAACTAGCTAAAAGCCGCCACATGTGGTGAGTAGATCGGGACTACGCTAATATAGCCTGTTTTCTTTACTTCAATTGAACCAAACTACCTAAACCCAGTTGACGAGCCTGGTACGTCTCTTCTGGCAAACGATTCCTTCATTCTAAAGCCGCTAACATGGAGCCTCAGCCAAATCAACGATAACATGGAGCCCAGTTTTTCCCAGAATTAATCTGAACACGACGTCCGCTCCTCTTTTTTTGGCATCGTCTTTAATTCGAGACTCTTTATTAAGATCATCATTCTCGCTCATCTCGCTCCATCCTTCTTTCTGAGGTCATTCCACCTCACTTGCTTCCTGTCAATGAAATCATCATGTTTATCCAACACAGGCCCATTAAATCCCAGTTTCTGAGACCTACAAACATTCGAATAGGAAAAGATCGCTCCTCGAGTTTCGAATACGCTCAGACCTATGGTTATGCAAAAGGTCTCATTTCAGAAAGTGGGTTTATAATAGCTCTCATGGGACTTACCCACAACTAGAGCGGGGTCACTGGTTACCAAAAAAAAGTCGACTTTAATGAGATTTTCAAAGGCATTCATCTTATGGGCATAGGAACTCCAAAGAATTCATAAGACTTCCTCCTTTGATTTCCAATTTTTCCCAACCTGTCCTTCTCTTCACTGATCTTATTTATCTTGAGAGCCTGGGAGTCAAAATGAAATCTTAATTCACCCGGGAAAAGAGCCAATCAAATAATGGCTTTTCTATTTTTCCTATCAATTTACTGCACTATTTTGAACCTTTTCGTCATCCATGCGTGTGTCGAAATAACTCAGGAACGCGTCAGAATAACCCCTCTAGGACTTGAATGGCATACGCGAGATTCGGGCAGGAGTCAGGCAAATAGGTGCGAATTGGTGCTTCACTATTCCATAACCCTGCTTCCGCCCCCATCGGGAACTAGTTCCTGAATTGCTGATCTCATGCTACGTGCGTAGATTCCTTAATAGATTTGCTTCGCTCTAAAAACAAAACGAAACGTCTCCAGAACATCTGCTTATGAATGGGAGCAATCCGGTCTTATCCCACTTTAGCAACTACGGCAACGGGATTAACACCAACGACACATTTTAATGCGGAAATAAATGTATGAAAACAACTCACTGTACATGCCTTCGTAGTAACTGGCCGAACCGGGTAGACGGATAGCCGGCAGCTTTTCATGGACACTTGTTGATGAGCGTAATTTTGAACTATCACCACCCATTCTGAACAAATCATAGTTATCGATTACTGAAGTTGAGCAATAGCGGGTGTAAAATTCAGCGAAATTCTACAAAATATGTCACACAAGTAGGACAGGATGAATTTAAACTCATGTGAGCGACTCTAGCTATGATAACTGAAAAAGCTCAAATGACCGTTAGAGAGATAGAGATGCCGGAGCTGCCTAGCGGGTAGAGCTTCCATGGGATCGGAAACCTCAAGCTGAGGAAAAGGGATGGATCTGACAAAAGCGGTCGGCACTGCATTCGAAAATGAATTATGAAAGGAAAATGCTGAGCATTAATCAAGTGTGCACCCTTCAAGTTCCGTTTTGGGCCATTAAATTTCAAATGCATATGGGACCTTGAAAGCTAATATGTGAACCAGACGAAGAAGCACATTAGGAAGGACGACCCTCATTCGTCGATGTTTGAACCCCTACCAGCTGCAAGAAGGAGCTGTAAGTTATGGGCCGGAACACGATCAAGCATGGTTAAGAGTATTTCTCATTTTCTTAGTACGACTCTCATAAATTTCAGCCTTAAAATGCCACAACCCATCATCCACTCCTTAAAACGTCATCAGAGGGGAAAGGACGGAAAGGAAGAGGTGGAGGGGAGGGACCGATAGGCATCATGTGAATTTCACTCAAACAAGCTTGTGGGATGATACTTTTGGGCGTTGGAAATGTCTCAGCACTTATGGATTTCCTCTCTATCTAGCTGGTTCTACTGGGTACATAAGGTATTTGAATACAGTAATGAAAAGAATAATTTATGATCCTTACCGTCACATGGAACCATTTGTCATATGCGTGTTTTGGGAATCTAATCCCAAAATGATATCCGCAAATACCAACGAAGCCTCTCCCACCTTCGGGGTCGGGGAATTGGTGCCAGAATCGACTGGGAGGATGAAAGCCTGAGTTGTACATCGACTGGCCACCACAAATCTTGTATATAGGTTCCGTCACATTCGAGCCGCCAGTGCGATTTCAAATGGGAACCGAATGCGTGGGCGGATCCCAGGAACGGATTTGATCAACGCCAGACAACTAGCTACATTGGAACAGCCTACATTGAAACCTTTTCATTTCATGGTCATAGCGTGGAATTAGGAAGGTGGAAGCACCAAAGACGGGTTGGCAATGGACGGCTCTATTTCAATCAGAAAAATGCACAGAGCACAAGATCGACGGCATTTCCAAAGATGAAGTCGTCACTCAGCAGGCTAGCTCTGTGGGGTGACGAAGTTCTTCGAACATCTGCTTCCCCTGGTAATATGGTAGGAGATTTGTACTTTACCTGCATATCTTTGGTCATTGGAACGCGAAGTATCTCTGTTTACTGAGGAGATACTAAAAATAGGGATCATATAACTGAATGACTTAGGCAAATGAGCAAATGAAGGTGAGCCCAGGTGATGTTGATGGTTGGTGAGCTCGAAAACGTAATCATAAATAAACGTCTAATGAAGAGCCGAGGACGAGTGGCAGAGTCTATGACGTAAATAGAAATGGGACTACCATAAATAACTCGGCGATCACCCTGGTTACAAGTAAACTTGGGCAGGGAGTAAAGAGATGCTCGGTTTTTAAATGCATTGGGGGATCGGACACCGAATGTGTGGGTATGAGATGCAATGCATTACTGATTAATCCGAAAATCATCGATCTCCCAACCCAAGACGTCCCTGACGAATGCATTACTGAGTGGATTGACGTAAATAGAAGTATCTAATTAAACTAATTCTTCTGGGAGTACTGTAATGGTAGAACTTTTTCGCCCACATGATAGTGGCAGCCTGGCACACATCAGGAGGGCTACATTTAAGCCGCCGATTCTGGAAAATTTAGCTTCCCTGGCGAGTGAAAAAATGAAATGGGCAACTCACTGCTTCCCGAGCAATTAGCTAGATTCGTACCCTGCCCATTGAGATAAAATGATGCACTTCAGATTTCAAGGTGGGATTGACATATATTCAACGCCTACTTCCCCTTCTCCATCTTCCCCCCGATTCCCGATAACTCGTCCATAGCTGTCAGTGTGGGCAGATAATGGGGACTTCGATAAAGCGCACTTCTTTCTTGTATGCAGTGAAAGCGTCAGCTAACAACTTTAGAGCGGAAGTGGTTAAAGGTTGAATGGTCGGGGAAAAAGTATAGGGCTCAGGATTTCTGGACCCGTGACTAACCTACATACATATCCAACTGTAAGTCAGTAAGCGATGGGAACTATCTGGGAACCACAGTTGGACGTCCGTGGTAGGATGTTGACCACAACACCCTCGTTGCTTCGTTACTACGCCAATGCCATTAATCAATCTATGAACGACGTCACACGGACCCAAGTCTAATGATTGCTATGTAGTCGAGTAAAGTTTATTAGTTGTTAGGCAAAGTTGGCGTGCTCAGTATACATTCGGGATTCTGGGTGGGAATTATATGGGTCTAGGATTTTCACGTCTGTGGAAGCCCCACGCCGGAAGAAAAATGCTTCTCGATTGAGTACGTGTATTGGTAAACCCCAAATGATTCGCCCTTGGGAACGAGGAATGCCTACCCAGGCGTGAAGCAATTGAATAGATAACTATACCCGTACTTTCACAATTACCAGAGAACTTTGAGGGGCATGAAGGAAATGGCTTTTAAAATGCCCAAAATCACCAAGCGATCGACTTCGAATGCTTTTTTTTGAAGAAATGCGTGAGCACCCCGTTCGCCTTGGGATTATTGAGTCGCCCGACTACGTATCTGATCTTAGCGAGTGTTTTGCGAATGAATTCAAATTCGAGTAATTGCTCTTATCTTTCCAAATAAGTCCAAATTCAATTAAACCATTCCAAGAAAAGAAGAAGTCTGCATGGGAGTTCGAGTGGACAGTCCCCAAGATTAGCCCATTCTACCAATATAGTCAGGTGAGTGACAATGGGTTGGTATACTTGCTAATAACAGCGAAAAAATAAAAAATAAAACAGAAGATCGGATAAATACTTAACTACTCTAAAACACGATTTCAGTACAATTCACAACTTCTACATTACTCAAATTCAAGCGAGCAGCCGCAGCAGAATGTTAAAAACACAGAATTTCAGAGTTACTGCAAGCCGTGAACAGCACCAGTGGATATTTCTTAATAAAAAAAAACTACAAAAAGGCTAAAGGATTAGGTTTTCGGCATCAATTAATCACCCACATGGAATGCGCCACGCATTTGTCATCCGTTCAGAATTGTAGAGGTGGTTCGAATCCGTTTATAGTGTGTACGATTCTCGGGGATGAATCTTCCCCACATGATTCTCACTTTTATTGCTTTCTATTGATTTCAACTTCCCAAATTCCTTTATACTGCTATTAATACCTTGCAGGAACATTCAGGCTAAGCAGCCGTTTGCCCACAGTTGGCAGTCTTCAATGGGCCATCATTCTGCCAACGGACTTCGCTATTGTTCAATTACAGATTAGTCTTCTCAAAAGCTGCGAAAACCCAGTGTGCGAGGGAGGTGCTGACCATGGGAAACTAAAGGTTCTAAGGTGTAAATGTAGACTGTACAGTGAAGGCTTCAGCTGCTGTCTGTGTAAGTGAACAATATTAATAGCAATGACGGTGTCCACACCAACTACAGTCACACCCTTGGCAACTCTACATATTCGACGAACTTTCTTGCGTCTGAACATCAAAAGTATCCAAGTGAAAGCCAACATGAAAGAAAAAGCATCCAAAGATCTGCAGTGCCGATCATCCGCCGGTCCGCGGCCGATCGGTCCCTTCGGAACGCCTGCGTCCCTCGGGACCACCCCGCTCGGCCGCTGGCCGGCGGGGTGGTCCCGAGGGACGCAGGCGTTCCGAAGGGACTGCTGGACCGCTGGACCAGACTATCCAAGTGGAAGCCAACACGAAAGAAAAGTACCTGAAGGTCTACCTATTTAGCCTTTGCCGATCCCTAACCTAAAGACCACATCACTTCGAATCGAATGACAAAATTGAGCGGTTCTAAATTGAAATGGCATTTGGCTGAGCGCAGAAATCCTAGAGCCACAAAAAAGGATCGGGATCGGGCACAAAAACTGAAACTGCGCCTGCAGCGGGAAAATGCCGCGGTGATGGGCGGTTGCACTTTATGTACATCCCCTATATGTCTTTATCCAATGGCTCGTATTTTAATGTTCAACAGCTGCAATTCTTATGATTACTGGCTAGTTCAGGTAGTTAAGTAGAAAATTAAACGTTCTCCAATGCATCGGAAATTCGATGACGTGTTGAATGTTAATGGGTTATTGACTTGAAAGTACTGAATATTCTATCATGACATTTATTTCGCTCCAAAACAGCTCTCAAGCTAAGGGCAAAAATACAAATTTCATTTCCAAAGTGCAGCTCAAAGGCATGGCGACCTTGTTCCGTTACCAGTAAGTGCAAGTGGAAGATGAGATCTATCAGCTTCTTGTCAAAAAGCGCCTGACTAAACCAAAAGTGTTGCCTTCTCTGTGAAGGAGATTCGTAATCATTCTCCCTGACTCAAAGATTTCTCTACTAGGCCAAAATACCCCTCCGACTCTCTGTTGTTCGAATTTCGCCTGTCCACCAGAAAATGAGGCGATCTGGCGGATTTTTAGGGGAGCTGGAAAATCTTGATACTAGATTATGTGCCAACGGTGGAAAATGCCTATCCCCGAGATATTGAGAATTAGGAACATTTGTTTACTCATGGTTCTAAGCAGTCGTTACATCACAACAACCGTTTATACCTTTTGAAACGTTTTGCTAACTTCTAGAGCATTTCTTGCAAGGGCTGAAGAGATGAGGAAGGATGAGGAAGGGTTATTGACGAAACACATCCATTGGTAGGGGAACATGGCCACAGAAATGACTTCACGATTCTCATGAATGCCTTCAGAAGCTTGGCTTTGGGTAAAAACGACGAGTCAAGAGTTGGAGCGAAACTGGCCAAGGTTTCCCTTCAGCATCTCGTGATCACACCGCACGAATCTTCTGCCCGCCTTTTCAAGGTAGGAATCGCCATAAGCAGTAACCAAATTTCAGGGTGGAAAATTCAAGAAGTTCGAAATCCATCCCTGCGTTGAGTGAAAATTTATTGGTCTCCCTTCAAGTGCAACGCTATTGGACGAATAACTGACGTCAGCCTGATAGAGCTGCTCTATGTGAGGATTGGAAAGACCGACCGGATGTCAATCTCTTGGACGTAATAAGAAGTAGGTCGAGTTAGCAAAAATCACGGCAAAAATCACAAAAAACAACTGAAAAACGGAAGCGAAGAAACAGGGAAAATAAATGGGAAATGGGATAGGAAAATGGGAAAAGGTCAGGCAGACAGACAGACAGACAGACAGACAGACAGACAGACAGACAGACAGACAGACAGACAGACAGACAGACAGANACAGAAAGACCGAAAGACAGAAAGGAAGAAGAAAATAAGACGCTGACCAGGTATCGCAACCATATTGTTAAGCCACTAAAATTTGATCAAACATAAGTTGTTCGAGCAGAAGTCGAACGTGAAGGACTTCAGCGCTGTAGTAAAACGGGAAGTTAGCAAGTCGTATGAATAGGAAAAAGGGACTAATGAGAGGAACTGAAATTTAATTGTAATACCTGTTGTCCATGAAACGGAATCAATAGGATCATTAAGGCATGCAGGAAATTGCTGGATAACGACTTAACTTGAGCGGAAATTGTTTGGTACAAACGTCTGGCGATTCTTACAGAGCTAAAGTTCCCAGTTGACCCAGTCATTATACATCTAGGTTCCAAACCCTATGTGCATTCCTTTTACGACTCTTATGTTCGCACTACGCTTGAAGGTGCAAAATATTTTTTTCTATTTTGACTATTTTTCTCTCAAATTTATCATCATTTAGAGCCTATATCCTCGTAGAAGGCTATATGAGGTACTCCCGGATCGAAAAAGTCTGGATAATGAGCAACAAGGGCTTTAAAACCGGTCCCAACACCAACTACCGCCCAATGCTCCCACAAAGGACGTGTCCAATGATCTGCAGAAGCCGATAAAATCTGAAATGAAGCACATTTGCTGCAAAAGCAGCCAAAGACATGGCTTATCAACTTTGCTCCACAGTTACTGAGATCTCGTCTGAGCGCCGTCCGTTGTCATTCCACCTTAGACATAAATACGGAAATTATGGTCTTTTATGGTAGGAAAAACGAATGAATTGCCCGTTATGTCCCTTGACTATATGAACAACTGGGAGTTTTCAATTATTAACAAAGAATTGCAGGGATCAGTCCGTTCAAACCCATAAAATAAGCACAACGGAGCTAGAGCAAGAAAACTAAACTGCAATCTAAGCGCAATTTACACTAAAAAGGGCAATAAACAGGCAATAGGCAAATCACTGCCTAGAGCAGTAATCTTAATGGAAACTAATAACACGTACTGCACAAATCCCATCGAAGGGTCTAGCTGAATGAGCTACAGTTGTTCAGTAGGCTTAGCCCTATGCTAAATAAGCATATGACAGTTGGTTCGGCTCCTGATTCAAACCAACAACCACATGGACACCTCGAAAACTACCAGCATTGGATAACATGTGTACGAAAACGTCCACTGAGCCTGAGGGAATGTAGATACTGGTGTATCAACGTCGATGAAAGCCATCTGCACTCAAGGATTACACCTACGTCATTCGACTTATCGGCAACACATGCACTCATAGCGGATAGAAAAAAACAAACATTGGCTCAGTTATTCAGCCGTTCCCCTTGAGCCCCCATAGAATGACCATCTGACGACGCAATGTTTATCAGATCTTACGAAACCTGCTATGCTCACATTAGTCTCCAGTTGACTAGTTATTGTCTGGCCAGTAAATAAATTGAAAATAGGAAAAGCTATTAGAGGGATTAACGAAGCTCACAGGAGAGTAGCATTGCCTAGAATCAGAGATATAATGTAGGTAAGAATGAACCAGGGGGCAGAGGTGGGTAGGGGCAAGCGCCCACTATGACACATGCATGGTCACGGGTTCGAATCCCGGTTTCATCCGCCGGGCTCGGTTAAGTGGTACTAGACCCGTCTGGGAGGATTAAAGCACTGATTTGAACATCGGCTATCCACCCCAAGTCATTGTATTGGGTACATACGCATTCAATGCCCCATTACGATTTTGGATGGAAGCCCAGTGCTACGGCGCATTCATTAGACGGGTTTAATAAACGCCCAATGACTTAATACGTTATGCTTTGAAGAATCAACTGCAAACCAAGATTCAGCACCGAAGACAAAAGCCACTTCACTATGAAGTAAAAGTCCGCCAAAAGTTCTGCCTACTTTAAAACCCCGCCCTCTGACTGAGTGGAAATTTGACAGATTTCATAGCGCATGGAATGTAGTTCACTAACAGACAAAATTGGAATTCTACTAACAGAGAGATTCCTGGAATGATAGGGTCCTAAGCGATCATACATAGAAACAACAGCGTTCTAAATTAAGCCTTTTTTATTTATTTGTTTATTTGTAAAGCTGTTTTATTTATTTGTTTATTTGTGAAGCTGCAGCAAGCAGTCTTGACAACCATAAATCAATCCACGATACTGTTCCACACCATTATTAACTATGGAAACTCGGCAATTATTTCCATCTCACGGAATTGAAAAATGCAAAAGCAAGAAAAGCATATGTGGGGAACGCTACTAACGCTGTGGGAATCATAGGTGGTGACATAAAAGTTCAGAAAGAAGAAATTACCACTGTATCAATATACTAAATAGGGAGTAAAATAACCAAAAATTCTATTAATTGAGAGAAAACCATCCATATCCTTAATATCTAAGAATCGTCTACTCAGAACACCTGAAGTTTTCATTAAAACATAGAATACACCCATGCAGTAGGTCGAAAGCAGTTCACATTTGCTTTACTGTTACTACAAGGTAACCGGAAAAGAAGGATAATTGGCGATCCAGACTGACAGGCTTGTATATGTGAGCGCATAGCCATGATTGAAATACCACTGGGAAGGCTAGGACAAGCTTCGGTAGAGATAAAGAGCACAGTACCCGAAAAGCAGAAGTATGAGTTCTAATCCTATGTAGGACTCGCCCACAGCTCAACCATCCATGGGAAACCTACTCCTTGCGTGCTATCAACAAAACAGATGATGGCTGTCTTGTCAAATTCCTATAAACAGTGTCCAAAGACTTAGGAAACATATAGACTCCTGGAGAATCGAGAGGTAAGCCATAAGAGGCAAAGGCGCAGCTTCCGACGCGAGAGGCGTTTGACTCGTCCTCTACGCCACGCCCAGTCGACCCCCACCCGGCTCCGCCCACTCTGTGCGTGACTCGTAGCTCAATAACTTTGTGAATGGTGAAACTGAATGACGGATTCTAGATGAACCTATAAAAAACAGGTAGCAGATGGGCAACGTTCCCTCCCTATTACAACTCGTCCAAAAGAAATGGCACAAGCTAAAAACAGAGACATACAAATGACAGAGTGAAGGGGAGTGAGGGATTAGGAAGCCCTATTCCAATAGATGTTTCAATTAAAGCGAAACGAAAAGGGAAACCCTTCACAAGGATTCAACACGATTTGGGAGGTTTGCCTGAGCATTGAGCAATTCAACGGCTTCCTTTTTTCGTTTAACATCACCTACTCATCTGAGAGGTGTAGTGGCGGGTGGCGCACACTATCACACGTACGATCTGAGGATCGGAACTTGGATCGATACCCACTCAGGCCAACCAGACCTTTCCAGAGCCACGTATCTGATGACAGACCCTTCTGGAAGGATAGAAGCACTTACTTATACATCGGGTAACCACCGCAAATCATTGTTTAGCTCCCAGACGCATTAAAAACGCTACTGCAACTTTGAGTAGAAGTCGAGTTTTATAGCGCATCCCAGAAATGGAACGGATTGTCGCCAGAAGTCTTTCAGGTTTCTTAATAATTTCTCTGAGTCATAACTAACACTACGTTTTCCACAGGCCTTCAGTTTTGTTAGAAAATACCCCTTCTTACTGTAATCAGTACCCATTCACAGACCAGTGGTTAGTAAATGAAGCTCAAACATCAACTGTTTGCAGCACTTCTCATCCGAGACGTATAAGACAGACAAACACATCATCGATGTTCCTGTGACGTCCAATTGAGCACCTATTCATATGCATTCAAAGCTAAATCTCCTTTATTCACTTTTTACAAAATTCTCCTGAACGTTCTTGCACAATTAGGTAGAAGTAAATGGAATGTGAGGCATTCTAAAGAAATGACTAAGGTGGAATTGGAGTTTTTTTTTCATCCCCCGCACGTCAGTACTACTGTAGAAATTCATTAACTCAAATAGGGGTGGAAATAAATTCCACCTGCTCAAAGGTCTTGTAAAAAATACATTCAATCACGTAAAGTGCTATTACCAACGTAAAACGACCACAATCTGTCACAGTCCGCTTTCTACGGTAGTAATTACGAGCTTTCCAAGTACTGCAAAATGTATAGCTCTAGTTCGTTGATAATAATAGGTAATCACCCGCTTTTTAGGCGTAGTAAATCGCCTGGTTCTGGTCAGACAGCCTCAATTGAGCCGAGCTTTCGCTCCTTGAATTTGATTCTGTAGGGGATTCATTTTATGCAGAATTCGTAGTATACGCAATATTTTTATCCATAAAATATGTGAAAATTCGATAATTTATTCCAGTACTTTAAAAGAACTAGTAAAGTAAAAAAAATTATGGTCCACGTTATGCTGCGGTTCATAAAAAAACCCAAAGACTTAGAAATTCCTCCAATTCTCATTGTCTTGAATTTCTGATTATTTCATTTGTAATCAAGATATATCTAGGTATTA